>ML395343.1:0-24942 GCA_005239525.1 Nicotiana knightiana | reverse complement strand
CATCTTCAACATATCGATCCTTGAAGTGTACGGCTTTGCATAGGTAAAGGAGGACTTGGAAGCAACTTCATATTTGTTTTTTATAGTCCCTTCAATAAACTTCTTTAGTTGATTGATCAGAATCATACCTTCCAAAGAGACTGGAATTTCCTTAGTGGATGCAACTTGTCGTGGGGGAGCATCAATCTCTTGGACTTTTGGGAGTTTGCCAGGTGCATGGGTGGATTCTTCTTCCATCAAGATTCCCACCCTATCTGTTAGCTTGTCGATTCTAGCATCTTGATTTTGCATGCACTTGGTCAAACCAACGATTGCTTCCGTAAAGTTTGCCAACTGCTCCTCCACAAATGAAGTGTTCGTTACCATGCTTGCATGATTGTCATGGACGATGGAGAGTAGCATGGATTTTCACACAGATTAATCCTTGATTGGCTCACGCTATGTGGTGTAAGTGGGGAGGATCCATCACTTGAAGCGTCATCATCTTCCTTTACAGCAGAGTGCTTGGATCCGGAGAGGTCAAGTAGAGCAAGAGTTTTGTTGATCTTTTCAGCAACATCGCTTCCTCCTTCGGGTGCATTTGTGGAAGATCTTGATCCTTTTGTGGATGAAGATCCAAAAACAGGGGTAGATACGAACGGCATTTGGGGTGCTTGTTGTCTTAACGAGCTTGCTTTGCTCCTCGTAACTGGTCCAAATCTTCCAAAGGTAACTTCGAGTATGTTTTCCACGTCAGCATAGAACCTGGAATTAGCAGCCTTGGCGGAAGTTGAACTGGAGTTGATTTTCTTGGAAGCCATTTCGTTGTTCTTGAACTTTGGTGTTTGAAAAGTTGAGATGAGAGGTAGAGATTGTCCTACTCGGCGTGCCAGAATTTGTAGACAATAAATTGCGTCAAGAAAATAAAATCAAGACCGGATATTGCAACAATCGTAGTATTTGATTTCAAATAGTTGAGCGTTACAATCTCTATGAATCCTCTGATTCTTCTTTTCTAGTATAAATTCAAGGGCCTTTGTGCTTGATCTTGAATTTGAATTTGATTTATCCGCCGCGAACACTTTGATTGTTGCTACGAATTGTATCACGAACAAGTAGCCTTGATCTTGAACGCCTTGTATTTGATTTGACTTCGTTCATGATCTTGAATACTTGAATTGTTCTTTGTTCTTGAGCTTGAACTTGATTTCTTGAACTGGAACTTGATTGTTTGAAGCTTTAAACTTGTAGAGAAATTTGCGGCGTTTGATCCACGAGCTCTCTCTTGCTTCTTGTTATAACTTCTTGTCCCTTTTCTGGGTTATGAAGACCCCTATTTATAGTTGTGGGACGGAAGAGTTGTGATAAGAACAAACTCTTTCCGACCAATCAAATTGAAGTGTGATATGACCACATTTGATTGGCCAGAACATATCACTTGCACATGTGGGGCAGTTTCTTTGGCCTTTTAATGTGATTTGGCGTGCCTTGTCATTTTGACACGTGGCATGATCCCATTGGCTCTTCTGTTTGACTAGGCGCGCCACGTCATTTGACACGTGGCACCAAACTGGGCCTCTAGGAAGATGGCATATTGGGCCTAATGAAGTGGGCTCATCATTTGTAGCCCAACTAAATGGGCTAGCCCAATGAATTAAGATTTATTTATTTAATCCATATATGTTGGACTTATATAATTAATTCAATTATATTAGCCCGTAGTATTTATTTGGACTAATATATCTTGAATTTTAAAATATAATCCAAATTTTTGTATGAATTTAATTTTAATAAATTTTTTATGTCTACAATATGTTCTAATAAGATCTTGCTCCAGTCTGACCTAGTTGGTGAGCAATCCAAAGAAGTGATAGCCCTATAGAGTATAGATTTGTTTTCATGGTTTGATTATTCCCTGTAAAATGGAGCGTGTTCGAATTTTGGTAGTTTTTATGCGAGAAAGAGAGACCGCTCTCTCAACGTCAGTATTCATGTTCACTTTGGTTATTGCTATATTCTCTCTAATCAAACGATTTGATTCGAGCCACTCCAGACAATAGCACCCTGCCATACTAATTGCATAGACATCCAGGATTAACAAATTCAAACAAAATTGTAGAGACAACGGATTACATTTGGCTTTGCCTATTGGATATCCAATATTCGATTCAAGAAGAGTTGTTTTGCCGATTTTCTTCTCTACGTATAAAGTCTGTAGCAAAAATTGTAGTTTCTTTTCAATTGTTTTCCTCTATTTGTTCGTTTCTAGATGTAATGACTAATGAGTAATGCCCTACAAGTCATGTTATGAGTAATCGGATTCTGTTTTATCAACTTTTCTAGTTATTAATATAAGAAACGACATGTTCTACCCCAATGATTGAACCCCAGAATGTGATTTTGTTGTTCAGATATCCACCATATGGACTTTTATATTTGATCAATTGGGACGCTAATGAAAACGTCGCCAGCACTTATCCAATATCTCTTAGATATTCCACCTTTTGAGGTTTTACTTAGACTGCAATTGTTATATCCTCGCGATTAATTTAATTAATAAGTCGCTGGGAAATTAGCAACTTAAGAAAAGAAAAGGTTACTTAGCTAGCGTTTGGATATAGATTTGGTTGAAACTTAAAAAATGAGTTTTTGAAGTTTTTTTGAAAAATAATTTTTGGAAGTTGAAGTTGTGTTTGGGCATGTATTTTATTTGAAAAAAATTGAAGTTTTGTGAGTGGAAGAAAATTTTTATTCAAAAATTGCCTTAAATTAACTTTTGGGAACTTGAAAAAAAAAATTCAAAAACTGATCATATTTCATGAACAAATATTATTTTTAATTGTTTTTTCAAAACAAGCCATGCGAGCAGATGTGGAGACATCACTTTTTGTGACAACTTGGGTTGGTTAAAATGGGTTCATTCGACATTGGTCGTGATCCGACCCATACAAAGTTTGCTTTGACCAAGATTAGATGAGGAGTTGGACAAAACTCCGTGTAACCCAAAACAAAGTTTTTTCTTTCTTTTCTCAATATCTAGCTATACATTTGTAATGACCCGGTCGGTCGTTTTAAGAATTTGCGCCCCGGTCCCTTATTTACTGCTTCTCCCATGTCTATTTATGTTATAGGAACTTGTCGGAGCATTGAGTGATGAAATCCGGGGTGATTTTGGACACATAGTCCATAAATGTGGAATTTAGCTTTAGAAATCTGGTCGTAGCTAGAGCTGTGTGAAGACGAATTCGGAATGGAATTTTGTCGACTCCGTTAGCTCCATTGGGTGATTTCGGGGTTGGAGCGTGCTTGGAATGTGTTTTCGAGGTCGGTTGTGGATTTAAGCTTGAATTGGTGAAAGTTAGAAATTCGGCGATTTCGGCCGATAAGTGAGATTTTGATATCGGACTCGGAATGGAATTCCGAAACGACAGCAGGTCCGTAATGTCGTTTATGACCTGTGTGCAAAATTTGAAGTCATTCGGATGAGTTTAGACGTGTTTCGGTGTAGGGTGTGAATTCTAGAAATTTCCTAAGTTCTTAGGCTTGAATCTGTGCATAATTGATGATTTTGATGTTATGAGATGTGTTTTTAAGGCTCGACCAAGATTGAATGAGGTATTAGGGTTGGTTGGTAGGGTTGGTTGAGGTCCAGGGGTCTCGGGTGTGTTTCGGGTGCCCAAACGAGCATATTTTGGCCTAAGTCCGTTGCTGGTTTTTTTTTCCTGGTTTTACAGCAGCAGTTGAGTGTTCTCTGCAATAGCGTGAATAAGTCCGTGATCGCGTAGTGTTAGGTGGAGGTGGTAAGAGATTGTGCTTCGCGATCGCATAAGTCCAGCCGCGATCGCATTGTTCTGGTCAGTTGGTCTCCGCGATCGCACGCACAGGATCGCGTAAGGTATCCTAAGGCTGCGGGAGGTGCAGTGTTTTGCTCTATGCGGTCGCGTGGCCTCCGCCGCGATCGAATTGCTGTAGGGTCAGAAGGTTCGCGATCGCAGACCTTTAATCGCGATCGCGATGAAGGAATTTCAGGCGCGTGTTTCATTACTCTCTGCGATCGTGACTCATTGTACGCGATCACATAGGGCAAATGCCTGGGCAGAATATTAAAACCCCAAATCCGAGAGTTTATGCTATTTTCCATATTTTCGAATTTTAGAGCTCGGGAAAGGCGATTTTTGAAGACTTTTGCACCTGGGTAACTTGGGTAAGTGATTTCTATCCATTATAGATCAATTTCCATGATTCCAATCTTAAATCCAACCTTTAATTTTGAAAATTATGGGAAAAATGGGATGAACTTCGTAGACCGAATTTTTGAGTTTTGATTGGGTATTTGACCTCCGATTTGAGAGATTCTTATATGGTTAGACTCGTGAGTAAATGGGTGTCCGGAAAATATAAATTTTACCTGATTCCGAGATGTGGGTCTGGGGGACTTTTTGGGCGAATTTTAGCTTATAAATAATTAGCTATTTTGTTCCCTTGAAGTGATATTTACACCATGCAATCGATTTGATTAGATTTGGGTCACCCTAAGTCAGATACTCGTGGCAAAAGCTTGGTATTGAGTTGATTAGCGCAGTCCAGGTAAGTGGCTTGCCTAATTCTGTGTTGGGGATCTTCCCTTAGGCATTTTTATACTGATTTTGTTATGTAGACGCCTTGTACGCGAGGTGACGAGTGCGTACCCGGATCATTGTTGCTAAAATCCTATTTTTCTCCCATGAAAACGCTCATTTTCATTCATATATTATTGTTTCCTATCTTAGTTGAGTAGATAGCCTAAGTGTAAGCAGGCTTACCTGTTCTGACTTGATTTCCCCTTATTTGCTACTAGTCACATCATGCTTAGGCAATTTTACTCTATTCTTACCTGTCGTTCTTCCTGGACTGTTTAGTTGAGCCATAATTGACGTACTTCTGTTTTGCATATTTAAATTGGGACTACGGATCGAGATCCGGGAGCTTTCCCCATGTACTGCATTTCATATTTAAATTGGGACTACGGACCGAGATCCCCCTTGTAATGAAATGCATATTTAAATTGGGACTACGGACAGGGATCCGAGAGCTTTTCCCCTGTACTGCATAGCATATTAAATTAGGTACGGACCGAGATTCGGGAGCTTTCCCCGTGTACTGCATTGCACGTTTACTGTTGAGATATATGTTGTGCTGAGTCGAGGGCTCTCTTTCTGTTATTAAACCTTTCCGTCTTTGTTAGTCCTGTTATCATTGCTTATCTGCATTTCACTGTTTTTAAAATTATATATATTGACTTGTTCTTATAAACTCAGTAGGGCCTTAACCTGGCCTCGTCACTACTTCACTGGTGTTAGGCTTGGCACTTACGGAGTACCGAATGTGGAGTACTCACGCCCTTCCCTACGCATGTTTTCCCCATGTGCAGATCCAGGTACCAGCACCCAGTTTCGTGGTTAGGAGTCGTCTACTAGCATCCAGGAGACCGCAAGGTAGTTCTGCCGCGTCCGCAGAATCTCACGAGTCCCCTTCTACTCTATTATAAGCATAGAAGACTTGTATATTTTTCCAATGTTTCATTATAGACATACATTTAGTAAAGAACTTGTGACTATGGTGACATTCCGGGTTTTGGGAAGTATAAATGTATATGCTGAGCAGCTACGTTACATCTATTTAATATCTTTTATGTCTTTATTTTATTGATTCTGTCATTTCTGCAAATTTTAGGCTTACCTCGTCATAGAGACTAGGTGTCGTCACGATACCTTTCGGATGGTAAATTGGATCGTTGGTATCAGAGCGTCTAGGTTCATAGGAGTCACGAGTCACAAGCCGGTTTAGAGTCTCGTGGATCGGTGCGGAGACGTCCGTATCTATCTTCGAGAGGTTATGTAACTGTTAAGAACAATCAAATTCTTTGGAATTCCTTATCGTGTTAGTTACTGTCATCAAATTCTTAAACTCTACTCTATTCTTGCTTGCAGGTGGTTCATACCCGTACCGGACGTACTGATGACCAGGCACCCGAGCCCTCAGTAGAGCCACCAGAGGCAGGGGCCGGGGCAGGGGACTAGCATGCGGTGCAGCCCGAGCACCGGCTAGAGCAGAGGCAGAGGAGTCCCCGACAGCTATAGTTGGAGGGGCACAGGAGGTCCCTACTGTTACTCCAGACCTCCAGGAGACATTGGCCTAGTTCTTGAGTGCCTTCAGTATTCTGTCTCAGGCGGGTCTACTCCCAATAGCTCCAGCTACATCCCAGGCCGGAGGAGGGACACAGACTCCTGAGCAGAGAGTTCATATTGGGCAGGTCCCAGAGTATATTCCTATGCCCCAGCAGCTCCAGCTCAGCATGAGACTAGGGTAGCTGTTCCTGAGGTAGAGCAGCTCCGACTTGAGAGGTACAAGAAGTACCACCCACTCGAGTTCAGCAGACTAGCTTCGGATGACGCCCTGGGTTTTCTTGAGGGGTGTCATCGCATTCTCCACACTATGGATATTGTAGAGATGGGTGGGGTTTCTTTCACTGCTTTCTAGTTGAGGGGAGCAGCTTATCAGTGATGGCATGCTTTTGAGCTTAGTAGCCCGGACGAGATAGCTTCACTTACTTGGGCTCAGTTTTCCGAGATGTTCTTACTTGAGTTTGTCCCTCAGAGCTTCAGGGATGCTTCGCGTGCGGAGTTTGAGCAGCTACACCAGGGTGCCATGACTGTGTTAGAGTATGCAGTCCGTTTCAGTGATTTGGCTCGCCATGCACCAACTTTGGTTGTCACTGTCAGAGAGAGGGTTCGACGCTTTATTGAGGGACTCCACCCCAGTATTCGGATCAGCATGGCCAGAGAGCTGGAGACCGATATTACTTACCAGCAGGCCGTGAGTATTGCCCAGAGGATTGAGACTATGTTAGCCCGGGATAGGGAGGAGAAAGAGGCCAAGAGGTCTCGAGAGACTGGTTATTTTTTAGGAGCCCGTGCACCAGCAACACGTTATGGTAGGGGTTTTGTGAGTCGCCCTGTTCATTTAGCTCTTCCAACAGCCAGCGATATTCCAGCTCCTTCTAGACCTCAGGAGCCTTATTATGCACCACCAGTATCTCAGGTGCCTCCTGCTCGAGGTGCTATCACTGGTCAGCCCAGCAGGCCAGTTCAGAGTCAGCAGCGGCCGCCACGTCCTCCGAGGGGTTGTTTTGAGTGTGGTGACCCTCATCATATGATTAGATATTTCCCTAGAGCGAGGAGGGGCGGACCACCCCAGACTTATCAGGGTGCATCCCCTCAGATTTATCAGGCTCCGCGTCTTCCACCAGGTCCTCCAGCTATCTTCCAGCCCCAGTTTCTACCCCACCACCTCAGGCAGCTCGAGGTGGAGGTCGAGGTCGCTCTAGAGGGGGAGGCCAGGCCAGGTACTATGCACTTTCGGCCCGGTCTGAGGCCATTGCTTCAGATTCAATCATTACATGTATTATTCCCGTTTGTCATAGGGATGCATCAATATTATTTGACCCAGGCTCTACATATTCATATGTGTCTTCCTATTTTGCTTCACATCCCCACATCTGGGGATAGCCCCGGACTCTTTGAGTTCCACTGTTTATGTTTCTACTCCGGTGGGAGATTATCTTGTTGTGGACCGCGTATATCGTCATGTTTGATTACTATTAGTGGTTTTGAGACTAGAGATGATTTGCTGCTACTCAGTATGGTAGATTTTGATGTTATATTTGGTATGGACTGGTTGTCTCCCTATTATTCTATTCTTGACTGTCACGCCAAGACCGTGACGCTGGCTATGCCAGGATTTCCGAGGTTAGAGCGGAGAGGTTCCTTGGAGTATACTCCCCGCCGAGTAATTTCTTTTCTTAAGGCTCAGCGGATGGTTGGAAAGGGGTGTGATGCATATTTGGCTTATGTGAGAGATGTTAGTACTGAGGCCCCTACAGTTGAGTCAGTTCCAGTTGTCAGGGCTATTCTGATGTATTTCAAGCTGATCTTCCGGGTATGCCACCCGATAGAGACATTGATTTCGACATTGACTTGTTGCCGGGAACTCAGCCCATTTCCATTCCTCCTTATCGCATGGCTTCTCCTGAGCTGAAGGAGTTGAAAGAGCAGTTACAGGAGTTTCTTGAGAAGGGATTCATCAGGCCCAGTGTATCACCTTCGGGCGCTCCGGTATTATTTGTGAAGAAAAAAGATGGCTCGATGCATATGTGTATTGACTACCGACAGCTGAATAAGGTGACAGTGAAGAACAAGTACCCATTGCCTCGCATTAATGATCTATTTGACCAGTTACAAGGTGCTAGGATGTTCTCCAAGACTGACCTACGTTCTGGTTATCATCAGTTGAAGATTCGGGAACCGGATATCCTGAAGACTGCCTTCAGGACCAGATATGGCCACTATGAGTTCCTTGTTATGTCATTTGGGCTGACCAATGCCCCAGTAGCCTTCATGCACCTGATGCACATCATATTTCGTCCTTATCTTGATACTTTCGTCACTGTGTTCATTGATGACATTCTGGTATAGTTTAGGTCCTAGGAGGATCATGAGCAACACTTGAGGACCGTGTTTCAGACATTGAGGGAGAAGAAGTTGTATGCCAAGTTTTCTAAGTGTGAATTTTGGCTTGATTCTGTGGCATTCCTAGGACACGTGGTGTCTTCGAATGGGATCAAAGTAGATCCGAAGAAGGTGGACGCGGTTCAGAGTTGGCGCAGACCGTCCTCAGCTACTGAGATCCGCAGTTTCCTCAGTTTGGCTTGGTATTATCGCTGTTTTGTGGAGGGATTTTCATCCATTTCAGCGCCTATGACCAGACTGACGCAGAAGGGTGCATCTTTTGTATGGACTGAGGAGTGTGAGGAGAGATTCCAGAAGCTCAAGACAGCCCTGACTACAGCTCCTGTGTTGGTTTTGCCTACCAATTCCGGGTCCTATACAGTTTATTGTGATGCTTCGAGGATTGGCTTGGGAGCGGTGTTGATGCAGGACAGTAGGGCGATTGCCTATGCATCCAGGCAGTTGAAGGTCCATGAGAAAAACTAACTTGTTCATGATCTCAAGTTAGCAGCGATTGTTCACTCCCGGAAGATATGGCGTCATTATTTATATGGTGTTCCCTGTGAGATATTCACAGATCACTGGAGTTTGCAGCACATATTCAGGCAGAAGGATCTAAATTTGCTCCAGCATAGGTGGTTGGAGTTGCTAAAGGACTATGACATCACCATATTATACCACCCGGGGAAGGCCAATGTGGTGGCCGACGCCTTGAGTCGCCGGGCGGACAATTTGGGGAGTTTGGCATACCTTCATGCAGCTGAGAGGCCTCTAGACTTAGATGTTCAGTCCTTATCCAGCCAGTTCGTGAGATTGGATCTTTCTGAGCCTTGCCGGGTATTAGCTTGTGTGGTTGCTCGATCTTCCCTTCATGACCGTATCAGAGAGCACTAGTATGATGATCCCCACCTTTTGGTTCTTCGGGATAGATTCCAGTGGGGTGATGCCAGAGATGTGACTATAGGGGATGATGGGCTGATGAGGATACAGGGTCATATCTGTGTGCCCAACATAGATGGGCTTCGAGAGTTGATTCTTGAGGAGGCCTATAGTTCGCGGTATTCCATCCATCCGGGTACCGCGAAGATGTACCAGGATGTGAGACATCACTATTGGTGGCGAAGGATGAAGAAGGATATAGCAGAGTTTGTAGCCAAGTGTCTCAACTGTCAGCATGTCAAATGTGAGCATCAGAGACCAGGAGGGTTACTTCAGCAGATTGAGCTTCCAGAGTGGAAGTGGGAGCAGATCACTATGGACTTTGTGGTTAGACTTCCTCGGACTTTGAGGAAACATGCTGCTATTTGGGTGATTGTGGATCGGCTGACCAAATCAGCCTATTTCATTCTGGTACTAACTACATATTCATCGGAGAGGTTGGCTGAGATTTATATCAGAAAGATTGTTCGCCTCCACGGTATTCCAGTATCTATCATTTCAGACAGAGGTACACAGTTCACCTCACGGTTCTGGAGAGCCGTTCAGCAGGAGTTAGGCATCAGGGTAGAGTTGAGCACAACTTTTCACCCTCAGACAGACGGGCAGTCCGAGCGCACGATTCAGATTCTCGAGGATATGCTCCGTGCCTGTGTGATGGATTTTGGAGGGTCATGGGATCGATTCTTGCCTCTTGCAGAGTTTTCTTACAACAACAACTACCAGTCCAGCATTCAGATGGCGTTGTATGAGGCATTGTATGGTAGGCGGTGCAGGTCTCCCATGGGATGGTTTGAGCCAGGTGAGGCCCGATTGTTGGGTACATACTTGGTTCAGGATGGCCTGGACAAGGTGAAGGTGATTCAGGAGAGACTTCGCACAGCTCATTCCAGGCAAAAGAGTTATGCGGATCGGAAGGTTCTTGACTCGACATTTATGGATGGTGATCGGGTTTTGCTTCGGGTATCGCCTATGAAGGGCGTCATGAGGTTCGAAAAGAAAGTCAAGCTGAGTCCGAGATTTATTGGCCCTTTTAAGATGTTGCAGCGTGTTGGGGAGGTTGCTTATGAGCTAGCCCTGCCTCCCAGCCTAGAAGGGGTTCATCCGGTGTTCCATGTCTCCATGCTCAGGAAGTATAACGATGACCCGACTCATGTCTTGGACTTCAGCTCAGTCCAATTGGACAAGGATCTATCATATGTTGAGGAGCCTGTGGCTATATTGGACAAGAAGGTCAGAAAGCTCAGGTCAAAGGATATTGCGTCAGTAAAGGTTCAGTTGAGGGGTCAACCAGTCAAGGAGGCGACTTGGGAGACCGAGTAGGATATGCGGAGTCAGTACCCTCATCTTTTCCCAGCTGCAGGTATGTTTCTATGCTCGTTCGAGGACGAACGATTTTCTTAAGAGAGGGAGGATGTAACGACCCGGTCGGTCGTTTTAAGAATTTGCACCTCGATCCCCTATTTACCGCTTCTCCTATGTCTATTTATGTTATTGGAACTTGTCAGAGCGTTGAGTGATGAAATTCGGGGTGATTTTGGACACATAGTCCATAAATGTGGAATTTAGCTTTAAAAATCTGGCCGTAGCTAGAGCTGTGTGAAGACAGATCCGGAATGGAATTTCGTCGACTCCGTTAGCTCCGTTGGGTGATTTCGGGGTTAGGAGCATGCTCGGAATGTGTTTTCAAGGTCGGTTGTGGATTTAGGCTTGAATTGGCGAAAGTTAGAATTTCGACGATTTCGGCAGATAGGTGAGATTTTGATATCAGACTCGGAATGGAATTCGAAAGTGAAAGCAGGTCTGTAATGTCGTTTATGACCTGTGTGCAAAATTTGAGGTCATTCGGATGAGTTTAGACGTGTTTCGGCGTCAGATGTGAATTCTAGAAATTTCCTAAGTTCTTAGGCTTGAATCTATGCATAATTGATGATTTTGATGTTATGAGATGTGTTTTTAAGGCTCGACCAAGTTTGAATGAGGTATTAGGGTTGGTTGAGGTCCCGGGGGCCTCGGGTGTGTTTCGGGTGCCCAAACGGGCATATTTCAGCCTAAGTCCTTTGCTGTTTTTTTTTTCTTCTGGTTTTACAGCAGCAGTTCAATGTTCTCTGTGATCGCGTGAATAAGTCTACGATCGCGTAGTGTTAGGTGGAGGTGGCCAGATATTGTGCTTCGCGATCGCACAAGTCCAGACGCGATCGCATTGTTCTGGTCAGTTGGTCTCCGCGATCGCACGCCCAGGATCGCGATCGCGTAAGGTATCCTAAGGTTGGGGGAGGTGTAGTGTTTTGCTCTATGCGGTCGCGTGGCCTCCGCCGCGATCGCATTGCTGTAGGGTTAGAAGGTTCGTGATCGCAGACCTTTAATCGCGATCGCAATGAAGGAATTTCATGCGCGTGTTTCATTACTCTCCGCGATCGCGACTCATTGTACGCGATCGCATAAGGCAAATGCCTGGGCAGAATATTAAAACTCCAAATCCGAGGGTTTATGCTATTTTCCTTATTTTCGAATTTGAGAGCTCAGGAAAGGCGATTTTTGAAGACTTTTGCACCTGGGTAACTTGGGTAAGTGATTTCTATCCATTATAGATCAATTTCCATGATTCCAATCTTAAATCTAACCTTTAATTTTGAAAATTATGGGAAAAATGGGATGAACTTCATAGACTGAATTTTTGAGTTTTGATTGGGTATTTAACCTCCGATTTAAGAGATTCTTATATGGTTAGACTAGTGAGTGAATGGGTGTCGGAAAATATAAATTTTACCCGATTCTGAAATGTGGGCCCGGGGGACTTTTTGGGAATTCGCGTATTAGCTTATAAATAATTAGCTATTTTGTTCCCTTGAAGTGATATTTATACCATGCAATCGATTTGAATAGATTTGTGCCACCCGGAGTCAGATACTCGTGGAAAGAGCTTGGTATTGAGTTGATTAACGCAGTCTAGGTAAGTGGCTTGCCTAATTCTGTGTTGGGGATCTTCCCTTAGGCATTTTTATACTGATTTTATTATGTGGACGCCATCTACGCGAGGTGACGAGTGCATACCCGGGTCATTGTTGCTAAAGTCTTATTTTTCTCCCATGAAAATGCTCATTTTCACTCATATATTACTGTTTCCTATCTTAATTGAGTAGATAGCTAAGTATAAGCATGCCTACCTGTTCTGACTTGATTTCCCCTTATTTGCTACTAGTCACATCATGCTTAGGCAATTTTACTCTATTCTTACCTGTCGTTCTTCCTGGACTGTTTAGTTGAGCCGTAATTGACGTACTTCTGTTTTGCATATTTAAATTGGGACTACGGACCGAGATCCGAGAGCTTTCCCCCTGTACTGCATTTCATATTTAAATTGGGACTACGGACCGAGATCCGGGAGCTTTCCCCCTGTATTGAAATGCATATTTAAGCTGGGACTATGGACAGAGATCCGGAAGCTTTCCCCCTGTACTGCATAGCATATTTAAATTGGGATTACGGGTCGAGATCCGGGAGCTTTCCCCGTGTATTGCATTGCACGTTTACTGTTGAGATATATGTTGTGCTGAGCCGAGGGCTCTCTTTTTGTTATTAAAATTTTCCGTCTTTGTTAATCCTGTTATCATTGCTTATTTGCATTTCACTGTTTTTAAAATTATATATATTGACTTGTTCTTATAAACTCAGTAGGGCCTTAACCTGACCTCGTCACTACTTGACTAGGGTTAGGCTTGGCACTTACGGATGACCGAATGTGGAGTACTCACGCCCTTTCCTGCGCATGTTTTCTCCATGTGCAGATCCAGGTACCAACACTCAGTTTCGTGGTTAGGAGTCGTCTACCAACATCCAGGAGACCGCGAGGTAGTTCTGCCGCGTCCGCAGAATCCCACGAGTCCCTTTCTACTCTATTATAGGCATAGAAGACTTGTATATTTTTCTGTTGTTTCATTGTATAGAGCTACATTTACTAAAGATCTTGTGACTATGGTGACATTGGGTTTTGGGAAGTATAAATGTATATGCTGAGCAGCTACGTTATATCTACTTGATATCTTTTCTGTCTTTATTTTATTGATTCTGTCATTTCTACAAATTTTAAGTTTACCTAGTCATAGAGACTAAGTACCGTCACGATCCTGAGGGTAAATTGGGCCGTGACAACACTTGACTTCTTTAACAAGATGATTTCTTGTATAATAAAGAAAAACAATGTATATCCAAAATTATTCGCACATGCTTTTTTGGGGCTTTCACTTTTTACGGAACTCCCTCTTATGTCAAAGATGTATAAACACTATGTAACTTTATTATATTGGAAAAAAAACTATATCTATACCCTATAGACCATTCTTGTTCGATATTATTTCAGTGCAATGATGTTCTGATTGTTTTTCTTCTAATCTTTACCACATAATATACAATCGAGTGTTCAATCTATCTAAGTTTAGGCCGATTGGAAAAGTGACACATTATTGGTCAACATAGATACGTATAACATCTTTTTTACATCGATCAGGCAAATATGAGAGTGATTACATGCAAAACTTGAGTTTAAGTAACCAATTAAAACCGCTTAAAGTATCAACAACACATCATGAGGGGGTGAGATATTCTGTTTTGATGCAACATATATCATGCGTTAGTTCATCTTGAACAGGACCAGGATCACCCAAGAGTGTGGTTTAATAGTCAATAAAATATATTATAAAGTAAAGTTTAAATTTTAGTGGAAGAAAAAAATACTAGGTGATCTTTTCTCATTTGTCCAAACTTTAATGAACAAAATTATCTAATACATATAATGGTAAAAAATAGTAAATACCTCATGAAATTAGTCGATATGCGCGTAAATTAATCTGAACACTACGGATATAAAATAAAATAATGGCAAGGAATGACTTCAATAGCTTTGAATTCAAATTTATGTATTTCCTAAAACATGATTTGCATTCAATTCCACACTCCAAACTTTCAATTCAATGGTCACAATAATCGAAGTAATTATAGCAAGACCAAACTTACCGATAGCTACTAATAGATGATAAAATCAATGGCCAACATTATCAGTCCGCATAATTTGACAACTTCGCAGCTTTATTCGCAACCTTTAAATTTCTTTTAAAACTTACGATATCTGATTAATTAGTTCATGCTGCTACACAAATTTGGAGTATTCATGAATTAACAAGTTGTATAATCTAGTTGAAGTTGCAATTGTACTTTTTTAATACACCAACTGTCTCAGACAGACGCTATCCTTATAATACACGGTCAACTTTTTTTTTTTTTTGGAATTTTTACATTCCTATACACTATATGAAATTATATTACCTTCCCTAGTCAAATTTTATTATAATTATATTTTATATACCCAATTACCATTTATGTACATTTTAAGGAAATTAATGATAATAATTAGTGTTTTAAATCACTCTAACATATCTTTTACCCCCTCCCCATGTTTCTCTCTCTACATCCCACTCCCCTCCCTCACATATCTTGCACAAGATAACATCAATTCCACCATTGACAATCATTAAAAAGCTTTGAAACTTTAAATTCGAATTTGGGTTTTCAAAAATTATTATTTGTTTGAATTGAGTTTGTTGCAAAGAATTGAGAATTCTCTCTACGTCTCTCTCTATCTCTCAAAAAACATTACCTTTGCTTTTTTGGATGCCTAAGAGTTTGGACTGATTAAGTCAAATGCATAAATTAAGTCCCAAATGAGATGAAATTGGTCAGTATTAAACATTGTGATGCATATTCAATTGCATCCGGAGAGAAGAGGGGAGAGATGAGAGAAAAAAGAAAAATGGTGTAACTAAATCCCTTGATTGAATGCACAAATAATAAATTGGGAGCCTTTTAAGGTGGATTGCATATATGTATAGGAATGAAAAATCTTTTTTTTTGCCAGTTTCTCGCCTGTTGTCTTTACCTACTTTGGAGCTAGATAAATTTTAATTTGCATTAGGAAATCTTGCTTTCTATCAAAGAGCATTTTATTTTCAAAGTTAAATTCGAGACATTTGAATAAAAAATAAAGGAGTACTTATTTTTTCATCACAACTTTTGGTCAAGATTTTGTTCAAGTGAGAAAGAAGTTAAAAGAGTTGTTCTGTCATATGGGTGTTTGTATGTTGTAAGTGAGTTTGTGCTTTTGTGTGAGGTCAAACAAAGTGTGCTTGAAATCTTCACATATAAAATCTTCTGTGGTGTGGGCTGAAAAAAAACTAGTAGTACATAAAAAATATAGACATCATCAGTTGGACCCATCCTCTCCTGACCCCACCCAAAGGAAACTCCTCCTCTAAACCAAACAAAATACACGCTCACATAATCTCCTTCTCCTCGAGCACTAAATGGCGAGCATGTCCTTTGAATTCCTTAAAATACCCCCCTACTATTCACCCATAATTTCCAAAATACCCTTCAAAAGTCCCCTATATATACCCCGACATCGCCCCTTCCTATTATATACCTTACCTTCTTCCTCTCTTCAATACAGGCACTTTTTCTCTGTTATAGTATTCCTTATTTTTACTGAACTGGCTAACACTCAGGAAACTCTGGCGGAAACTCAAAACAAAAGGGTGGTAGTAGCCCTATATGAAGCCTTGATCTCATACGACGTCGTTCAGGTCCAGATCCTACTGGCCGCCGACCTTGAGTGGTGGTTCCATGGTCCACCTTCTCACCAGTTCTTGATGCACACCCTCACCGGCATTGCCAAGGACACTTTCCAATTCATCCCTAAGAGCATTGACGCCTTCGGCTCCATTGTACTCGTCGAAGGCTGCGATCCGACCCGCTCCATTACTTGGGTTCACGCCTGGACTGTGGCCGATGGGGTAATTACCCAGGTTCGGGAATATTTCAACACCTCGCTTATTGTGACCCGTTTTGGGAAGAAAAGCCAATCGGATTTTGAGTCTATAACTCCCCTGCATTGCCCCTCTGTTTGGGAGAGTAGCCTCGCTAATCGGGTCGGGAAATCCGTTCCGGGTCTAGTCCTGGCTCTCTAGCTAAAAGTGCAGTTTGTGCTTGGTTCTGGTATGCGCTGAAGTTCTTTTACTGTTTGGTTTGGCTTTCTATTTTGGTTTTAATTTTGTTTAAGTTTATTTGTTGTTGTGGTCGAGTTAACCAATGATGATTGGGAGACCCTTCTACTTGCTGTGTTTGGTTTGCAATAAAAGTGATTTTCTTTGGTTGGTTAGAAGTGTTTCAATGTCACTTTTTTTTTCCTTTCAATTTGCTGTACTTCGTTTGGAAAAGAGCCACAAATATGACTTGCTCGTCTCTAATGTTATCTTAGAAGTATAAACTGATTATTATTCCTTATCCTTTGGGGACATATTCGACACTGTTTCCCAAAAACAAAAAATAAAAAGGAGAGCGTTAATACTATTCTAATGAAATTTGTTGATAGTATTCCTTGTCGCATCTAATTAGGGGTGGCAATTTGAGCCCAAATTCATTCAACTCGCTCAGATATTAATAGGTTGAACTACAAATATTTTAGCTCATGGGTCTATTTGGGCTGAGTCTAAGTTAACCTATTACTTGTTTATAGTGCATTCTAACTCATTAAGCAGCCCAAATACAACCCATGAAAATCACCCAAAACAAAGAATCTCAACCTAACTTATTTAAAAATTTACTTAGTTGCCTAAATTTTACTTTTTTTTTTGTATTTTCAATTTTCTGTTTTTTTGCACCACCCACCCCTACCCCTACCACCACCAACCTCCCTGCTCAAACCCCCTTAAAAATTTTTTTACTTTTTTTTCTATTTTGAATTTTCTGTTTATTTGTTTTCCTGCACCGCTCACCCCCTACCCTACCCCCCACCTCAACAATTTTTTTTTTACTTTTTTTTTTGTATTTTCAATTTTCTGTTTTTTTGCACCACCCACCCCTACCCCTACCACCCCCAACCTCCCTGCTCCAACCCCCCTAAAAATTTTTTTACTTTTTTTTTTGTATTTTCAATTTTCTGTTTTTTTGCACCACCCACCCCTACCCCTACCACCCCCAACCTCCCTGCTCCAACCCCCCTAAAAATTTTTTTACTTTTTTTTTTGTATTTTCAATTTTCTGTTTTTTTGCACCACCCACCCCTACCCCTACCACCCCCAACCTCCCTGCTCCAACCCCCCTAAAAATTTTTTTACTTTTTTTTTTGTATTTTCAATTTTCTGTTTTTTTGCACCACCCACCCCTACCCCTACCACCCCCAACCTCCCTGCTCCAACCCCCCTAAAAATTTTTTTACTTTTTTTTTTGTATTTTCAATTTTCTGTTTTTTTGCACCACCCACCCCTACCCCTACCACCCCCAACCTCCCTGCTCCAACCCCCCTAAAAATTTTTTTACTTTTTTTTTTGTATTTTCAATTTTCTGTTTTTTTGCACCACCCACCCCTACCCCTACCACCCCCAACCTCCCTGCTCCAACCCCCCTAAAAATTTTTTTACTTTTTTTTTTGTATTTTCAATTTTCTGTTTTTTTGCACCACCCACCCCTACCCCTACCACCCCCAACCTCCCTGCTCCAACCCCCCTAAAAATTTTTTTACTTTTTTTTTTGTATTTTCAATTTTCTGTTTTTTTGCACCACCCACCCCTACCCCTACCACCCCCAACCTCCCTGCTCCAACCCCCCTAAAAATTTTTTTACTTTTTTTTTTGTATTTTCAATTTTCTGTTTTTTTGCACCACCCACCCCTACCCCTACCACCCCCAACCTCCCTGCTCCAACCCCCCTAAAAATTTTTTTACTTTTTTTTTTGTATTTTTATTTTTATATTTTTTTTTGTTTTTCTGCACCATCCACCCCCCCTACCCCTACCCCCCATCTTGCGCGCAAATCCCTTCAATTTTTTCTTTGTATTTTTTATTTTATTTTTTTTATTTTTTTGCACCACCCATCCTATCCCCCTCCCCCCAACCTTGTGCGCAAATCCCCTAAAAAAAAAAGTTTCACTCTTTTTTTGTATTTTTAATTTTCTGTTTTTTTTTTGTTTTCGTTTTTTTGCACCGCTTCTAATACTCTATCTCTAACGCCTAATTCCTAAATACGTATACTACAGTCTTTAATACCATATGACTGAAGAGTTGAATTCTTGAATTGTCTCTGGTTCGTAACTTCCAAGGATGTGGCATAACTATATAGTAATACAAACGATAACTCCATTTTTCTTGATTGTCCTTTTGTTTGGGAATTTTGCACTGCAAAAAATCGGTATTTTCCTCTCTGGTTACTTTAATGTCCACAATAAATGAAAATCATCGACCAACGTAGATTAAAGTCAATACTGATGGACTTAAGAAACCAGAAAACACCATGATAAACAAGAATCAATATTTCTAAGGTCTAACCTCACAAGGGAGATACAAGTTCAAATGCGTTAACAGACAATATAAATTAAATTAGGCCGATAAACCGCCTGATAAGAGCTAAACCGATCCCAATTCACCTGATATCTTATCGGGTGGCTAGCAGATTAATACATTTAAAAGTCGATAACCGATAAGCCAAACCGTTAAGGGTAAATAACCGCCAAATCCGTCCGATAAGCAACCCTACCGCTGTTTAGCCCATCTTGACCCAGCCCATCTTAGCCTAAGTACACTTTGAGTTGAGTTGGGTAATGACCCATTTATTGACCTAACCTATCTTGACCCGCCAAATTCAGCCCAACCGCCCCATTTGCCACCCTTACATCTAATCAAAGTTGGATAATACAAACAATAGCAAAAGAAGCCCCCACCTTTTTTTGGTTTTATTTCGATTGGGTACTGGGTACTAATAAGTATTATTAAGGGAATCTTATATAAATTTTTCAAATAAGTCTCAACTTACCAATTTCTAGCTATTAATTATACACTTATCAAAACTAGCCAAGAATTGAAAACTCAAATAAATAAGGTTCTTCCTCTCCAAGAATCACACGCAAAGATCTCCTTTCATATTTTTAAGCGTGATCAACAACATTAGATGCAATACAGAAAGAAAATTTCATGGATGAGATAGCAAATAAGGTGATGAAATACAAAATATATATATATATATATATAAGATTCCAAAAATATAAACGAAAAAATATCCTTTTCAACGGGTATGGTTGAAATTCATTGAAAACATATAGATGAGTCAATATACAAAATTTGAGGAAGATTGAAGGTGATTTGGTCTGATTTGGTATCAAAATTCGTAGTTAAAATCGAGTTTAAAAAATTCTTCTGCGACACATGTATCAAATATGTATCATGCATACATCTCACTGGTATACATAGATATACATGTGATACACATTTGATACATATATGATATATATGTGATACACATATCATTTTTTTCATGTTCATCTTCTACTTCAAATTTTCAATTCAAACCACATCAAACCTCCACCAAATCATCCCAAAACTGAATTCAAGCTCCTTAAGATGTACCAAATCTAGCTTAAAAATACCCACTCAAAAGAAAGTAAAAATTTGATATTTTCTTTGTTATAAATACTTAATTGACTAATATTAATAAATTAGTTAATTTTTATAATAAACTACTTATAAATAAAGATAGACGGTAGTGTTTTCATCTCTCAATGAAACCAGAGATGTACAGCCAACCTTTAATTTGCGGCAGTCCACCTGTTTTTGTTAAATTTAAGGAAAATTATGAGTGAAAAAAACACTTTAAGAAATATGATCGGAAATATTTTGATTTGAAAGGGCTTCACTGGCCGTGGTTGAGCCGGGTATATATATACGAGAGGATTTAAAAAATTACTAGAGTATCACGTTTATATATATAAAATTATTTTTGTCATATCAATATTGGTTGAAGGGTAAGGTTGCCAAAGCAATATCTTTAGGATCCAAAAGTTTGGGGACCCCGTTTTCTCTTGTAGTAGTTTTATGAATTATTTTTAAAAAAAAATTAGTTTTTAAAAGTAAAAAAAGTATAATTTTGAAAAGAATAATGCTATCCGTTGGAAATTGAATAATCCGACGAATATGAAAATAAATTACCTGAACCTTGATTAAAACATAATAGTCACTCTGATATTAATAGTTTAGACTTATTTGTCGAAAAGTGTTAAAAAAATACTATAAGTAAAAGATAATACTCTAATTGATATACTTAATCAGATAATAAGACTTGATTCTTTTTCAAATGCATATATCCCTTATAGAATAATAATATTCCTACAGCAGTTGCTTTTGCATAAAGAAACTTTTCTAAATTAAAATTGATAAAATCTTACGTAGGATCAACACTGTCTCAAGAAAGATTAAATAGATTAGTTATATTATCTATTAAATTTTTTTATACTAACTCAATTATAAAAAAATATTCCCTCTATTTTAATTTATGTGAAATCATTTGACTAGGCACATAGTTTTAATAAAAGAAAAAAATTTCTGAACTTGTAGTGTAAAATGAGGCACATATATTTTGTGTTGCTATAAATCATTGCATAAAGGTAAATTGTTTTCAAATATGGAAATGGGTCATTCTTTTTGGCACAGACTAAAAAGAAAATAGGTTCACGTAAATTGAAACAAAGAGGTTATTAATAATATTGCATCTAAAAAAGTTAAAAAAATAAAATTCAAATATAAATATCTAAAAAGATTAAGAAATAATAATTAACGCCTCAAATCAAAATTTGGCTTTAGGCTATATTGAGGTACCCATGTGTCCTACTTAAACGATATAAATTTTTGACGAAAAGGATTAAATTGAATTCTCTTGCCAATACCTAGCTCCGCGTAAAAATTGCACGGGGCGCCCTATTTAGGCGCCCTTCTTTAACCTGTACCCGCTTTGTTTTTATGTTTGTACTGGTACCAATTTTTTGTTAAAATCTTTCGAAAAGATAATTTTACCCTTTTACAAGCAGTCAAGCCTACTTTCTCTTCAAGTAAACCCCATTCCTCTACTTCCATTCCTATACATTGCAAACACTCTCTTTCTCTCTCTCCCGTTCTTCGCTTTTACGATCGTCATTGTTTTTTGATATTCATCGCTTCAACTTTTTGTTCGCCAACAATATTACGTATAATCAATGTACATTGCAGTACCTTTACGTTCTGGGTATTATTATTATTATTTTTTTGTGATAGTCATGTTCTATAGGGTTTTGTTTGTTTGTTTTTATTTTTATTTTTGTGATATTCATGTTCGATAGGTTGTTAGGGGTTAGTTCTATAGTGATTTTTTGTCATGTATACCTTAATTTTATGGAGCTGATTTTTTTTTGTTTTTTTGTGTTTAATTATTGATGTTAAATTTGTGTTTTGCTAAGTTTTTTTATTTTGTAACTGGTTAACTTCAACATTTTAGCAGTTGATGTTTTTGTTTTGTAGCTAATGTTGGGGAATTTATGTTTTTGTTTTGTTTAATATGCTGAAGTTTCTGAACGTGTGTGTGTGTTTTGTATTTTGTAACTGGTGAACTTCAACTTGTTTTTGTTTAGGAGCTGAAGTTTTTTGTTTTGTTTTGGTGAACTTCATCATATTTGGTCGCTTAAGTTTTTGTTTTGTTTTGATATTATGCTGAAGTTTTTGAACGTGTGTATCTGTTTTGTATTTTGTAACTGGTGAACTTCATCTTGTTTTTGTTTAGGAGCTGAAGTTTTTTGTTTTGTTTTGGTGAACTTCAGCATATTGGGCGCTTAAGTTTTTATTTTGTTTTGGTAATATGCTGAAGTTTTTGAACGTGTGTGTCTATTTTAAATGAACATTTCTATATATTCTTTAGCTAGGGAGCTGAAGTTTTGTTTGTGTTTTTTGTTATATTTTTATGAAAGTGGGAGCTGAAGTTTTTGTGTTTTGTACTTCAGCCTGTTTTTGTTTTGGAGCTGAAGTTTGTGCTTTGTTTTGCTGAAACTTCAGCATATAGGGAGCTGAAGTTTTGTGTTTTGTACTTCAACTTGTTTTTGTTTTGGAGCTGAAGTTTGTGCTTTGTTTTGCTGAAACTTCAGCATATAGAGAGCTGAAGTTTTGTGTTTTGTTTTTGGTGACCCTTCAACATATTGGGAGCTGAAGCTTTTTGTTTTATATTTGCTGATTTTGTCTTCTTTGAGATGATGTTTTTAACTGATATCTTTTACTTTCTTTCAACAGATGGCTTCTTCAAATCCTCCAGCAGCTAAAGCATCTAAAAATCGTAGACAATCAAAAGCTCCTTCAGTCTGTATTGTTCCTCCTACAAGAGCAGGGGGAATGCATTTTGAGTTTCGAGATTGGTTTAACTGCCGTGCTTACTGGAAGGGTAACCACGATTTGAAGAGTTTGATCAAATCTTTCTTGACTCCTTCACAAGAAGAAAAGTTAACTAATGGTACTTTTTCGATACATTTTGGCTATGGAGAACTTGAAATGCAGCATGAAGTTGGTTCATTGCTTCTGCCTTTCTCGTATATTCACCAATTATCGAGACTCCATTAGTTTCAATATTTTTGGGCATAATGTATCATTCACCTTAGAAGACTTCCACATATTATGTGCGGTTTGAGGATCACCGCACATAATGTTGAAAAACCATCCAAACGCGAGAGCACAATCTTGAAAAGATATTTTGGTAAGTCCAAGGGTGTGACCTTGAAGGACATTCGAGATTTTATGTCTCGTAATGAAATTCAGAAGGACGATGCAAATTTCACCCATGTATGCGAGAGCGATGAAGACGCAGTTAAACTGATGGAAATTCTTCTTGTGGAGTCTGTTATATTTGGAAAAAAGAATGAATCAACGGTACTAGAGGATTATGCAGCGATTGTCGAAGACGATAATGCTTGTGCTGCTTATCCTTGGGGTAATGTCTCTTATGAGAAGCTCATTACTTCAATGAAACATGCATTGGATAACCAATCCAACGAACATTCAACAGAGTATACTATTGGTGGATTTCCATATCCATTGTGTGTTTGGTTTTATGAGCGTTTCCCCGATCTTCGGAATAGGTATATTAAAGAAGACGAGTACCTTGATTCTCCTCAGCTCCCCAGGATGTTACGCTATATATGTGTGGGAGAGCCCAAATATAAAGAACTTGAGAAATATTTCAGTAATCATTCTGTAAGTGAATGTTTTTTTATTTTTTGTAGTTTTGTTAATATGTTGATGTATTACTTTTATTTTATTTTTCATAATGTACTTTTTTTGTATTAAACAGGAATATCGAAAATTTAAGGTATTGGATATAATTCCTACAGAAGAGGAATTGAATTCAATGCCTTTGATTGGACAATTGCCTTGCAGCGAAGTTCGTTCAAGGGTAGTTAATGCGGTTCCTTCAACTGGTGAATCACCACGTAGTCGGAGTAGATCAAAAGAAACCCGTCGAACTTCAACTGCTGAATCACCTCGTACCCAGAGTCGTTCTAACCGTTCTACAACAGTGTTTGACAATGACTTAGTCAATAGAATATGTTCTGTAAGTTTTTGTGCTGAATTTTTATGTGTTTTTTGTAAAACTACATCATGTTTTAAGCCGAAGTTTTGTTCTGTTTGTGCTTAACTTCAGCATTTTAGTATCTGAAGTTTTGTTTTGTTTTTCCTGAACTTCAGCATTCTAGTAGCTTAAGTTTTTGTTCTGTTTGTGCTTAACTTTAGCATTTTAGTATCTGGCATTTTGTTCTATTTTTCCTGAACTTCAGCATTCTAGTAGCTTAAGTTTTTGTTCTTTTGTGATGAACTTCAGCATTCTAGTAGCTGAAGTTTTTGTTCTCTTTGTCATGAACATCAACATTCTAGTAGCTGAAGTTTTTGTTCTTTTTATGATGAACTTCAGCATTCTAGTAGCTGAAGTTTTGTTCTATTTTTCTTGAACTTCAGTACTCTTGTAGCTGAAGATAATGTTCTTTTTGTGATGAACTTCAGCATTCTAGTAGCTGAAGTTTTGTTCAATTTTTCTTGAACTTCAGTACTCTTGTAGCTGAAGTTTTTGTTCTCTTTTTGATGAACTTTATCATTCTAGTAGCTGAAGTTTTGTTCTGTTTTTCTTGAACTTCAGCATTCTTGTAGCTAAAGTTTTGTTCTGTTTTTCTTGAACTTCAGCATTCTAGTAGCTGAAGTTTTTGTTTTCTTTGTGATTAACTTCAGCATGCTAGTAGCTGAAGTATAGTAGTAGCTTAAGTTTTGTTTCTCTTTGTGATGAACTTCAGCATTCTTTTATACCTGAATTTTTTGTTTTGTANGGAGTATTTTGATGAGAAGTTTCAAGAGTTGTTCAAGATTGTCGAGAAATCAAATGGAACAGATGATGGCTCCTTTATGAAGTCTCGACAATATGATAGGATGAATAACTCATTTGAGAATCTATCGGATATGAATGCTGCTGATGATGAAGCGCATCAAAATGTTTCTTCTGTGATGAATGCTGCTTATGATGAAGCACATCAAAATGTTACTCTTGTGAGAGTGGTTGTTGAAGGAGATCAACGTGTTGAACGACAATTTAACAACGAACATCCCAG
>ML395342.1:87554-108115 GCA_005239525.1 Nicotiana knightiana | reverse complement strand
CAAATTGTCTTTTGCAAGATCACTGCCCAAAGCACAACTTGGTGCATCTCCTTCATAATCAACACCTTGATCATCTACACCTTTCTTTCTTCCAACATTCACAGTTGATAAATGTTCATCATCTTTGCTCGGTCGATCAACACTGGGATGTTCGTTGTTAAATTGTTGTTCAACACGTTGATCTCCTTCAACATCCACTCTCACAGGAGTAACATTTTCATGCGCTTTATCATGAGCAACATTAATATCCGATAGATTCTCAAATGAGTAATTCATCCTATCATATTGTCGAGACTTCATAGTGGAGCCATCATCTGTTCCATTTGATTTGTCGACAATCTTGATCAGCTCTTGAAACTTCTCATCAAAATATTCCTAGAAAAAAATTACTAAAAATGATTAATCTAAATAACATTAGCACAGAAAAAAAGACTTCTCTATAAATTAGCTTACCTTGACTTCTCCAAAAACATTATCAACAATAGCAGATCGCTCATCCTCTTTAAACTGAGCAACAACTTCTTTTTGCAATTATTTTTTTTCTGCTTCTGCATGCCTTTTAACCTCACTCGTTACCCTCTAGTATAGAGACACAAAACAAAACTTCAGGTACAAAATAATGCTGAATTTCATCACAAAGAGAAATAAAACTTAAGCTACTACAATACTGAAGTTCAGGAAAAACAGAACAAAAATTCAGCACTAGCATGCTGAAGTTCATCACAAAGAGAACAAAAACTTCAGCTACTATAATGCTGAAGTTCATGAAAAACAGAACAAAACTTCAGATACTAGAATGCTGAAGTTCATCACAAAGAGAACAAAAACTTCACATGCTGAAGTTCAGCAAAAAAAAAAAAACTTCAGCTACTAGCATGTTGAAGTTCATCACAAAGAGAACAAAAACTTCAGCTACTAGAATGCTGAAGTTCAAGAAAAACAGAACAAAACTTCAGCTACTAGAATGCTGAAGTTCAGGAAAAACAGAACAAAACTTCAGCTACTAGAATGCTGAAGTTCATCACAAAAAGAACAAAACTTAAACTACTAGAATGCTGAAGTTCAGGAAAAACAGAACAAAACTTCAGATACTAGAATGCTGAAATTCAGCACAAAAAGAACAAAACTTCAGCTTAAAACATGTTGTAGTTTTACAAAAACACACAAAAATAAAAATAAAAGTTCAGTACAAAACTTACAGAACATATTGTATTGACTAATTCATTGTCAACGCCGTTGTAGAACAGTTAGAACGACTCTGGGTACGAGGTGATTCACCAGTTGAAGTTTGACGGGTTTCTTTTGATCGACTCCGACTACGTGGTGATTCACCAATTGAAGGAACAACATTAACTACCCTTGAACGAATCCGGCTGCATGGCAATTGTCCAATCAAAGGCATTGAATTCAATTCCTTTTCTGTAGGAATTATATCCAATACCTTAAATTTCCGATATTCCTGTTTAATACAAAAAAGTATATTATGAAAATAAAATAAAAGTAATAGATCAACATATTAACAAAACTACAAAAAATAAAAAAACATTCACTTACAGAATGATTACTGAAATATTTCTCAGATTCTTTATATTTAGGCTCTCCTACACATATATAACGCAACATCCTGGGAACCTAAGGGGAATCAAGGTACTCGTCGTCTTTAATATACCTCTTCCGAAGATCGGGGAAACACTCATAGAACCAAACACACAACGAATATGGAAATCCACCAACAATATACTCCGTTGAATGTTCGTTGGATTGGTTATCCAATGCATGTTTCATTGATGTAATGAGCTTCTCATAAGACACATTACCTCAAGGCTAATCAACACAAGCATTATCATCTTCGACAATCGCTGCATAATCCTCTAGCACCGTTGATTCATTCTTTTTACCAAATAAAAGAGAATCCACAACAAGAATTTCCATAAGTTTAACAGCATCTTCATCACTCTCACATACATGTTTGAAATTTACATCATCCTTCTGAATTTCATTATGGGACATAAAATCTCGAATGTCCTTCAATGTCACACCCTTAGAATTTCCAAAATATCGTTTCAAAATCGTGCTCTCTCATTTAGATGATTTTTCAACATTATGTGCGGTGATCCTCAAACCGCACATAATGTAAAAGTCTTCAAGGGTGAACGATACATTATGCCCAAAAAACTTGAAACTAATGAAGTCTCGATCATTGGTGAATATTCGAGAAAGACACAAGCAATGAACCAACTTCATGCTGCATTTGAAGTTCTCCATAGCCAAAATATACCGGAAAGTACCATTAGTTAGCTTATCTTCTTGTGCAGGAGTCAAGAAAGTTTTGATTAAACTCTTCAAATCGTGGTTACCCTTCCAGTAAGCACGACAGTTAAACCAATCTCGAAACTCAAATTATCTTTCCCCTGCTCTTGTAGGAGGAATATACGGACTGAAGGACCTCTTGATAGTGTATGATTTTTAGATGCTTTAGCTGCTGGAGGATTTAAAGGTGCTGTAGGATTTGTAGAAGCCACCTGTTGAAAGAAAGTAAAAGATATCAGTTAAAAATATCAGCTCAAAGAAGGCAAACTCAACAAATATAAAACAAAAATTGTCAGCTCCCAATATGTTGAAGGGTCACCAAAAACAAAACAAAAACTTCAGCTCCCTATATGATGAAGTTTCACCAAAACAAAGCACAAACTTCAGCTCCAAAACAAAAACAAGCTGAAGTTCACCAGTTACAAAACACAAAACTTCAGCTCCCACTTTCATAAAAATATAACACCAATAATTAAACAAACAAAAAAAAAAAATTCAGCTTCAACTTTCAAAAAAATATAACAAAAAACACAAACAAAACTTCAGCTCCCTAGCTAAAGAATTTATAGAAATGTTCATTAAAAATAGACACACACGTTTGAAAACTTCAGCATATCACCAAAATAAAACAAAAACTTAAGCTACCAATATGCTGAAGTTCACCAAAATAAAACAAAAAACTTCAGCTCCTAAACAAAAACAAGCTGAAGTTCACCAGTTACAAAATACAAAACAGACACACACGTTCAAAAACTTCAGCATATCACTAAAACAAAACAAAAAAACTTAAGCTCACAATATGCTGAAGTGCACCAAAACAAAACAAAAAACATCAGCTACAAAATAAAACATCACCTGCTAAAACGTTGAAGTTAACCAGTTACAAAATAAAAAAAAAAGCAAAGCACAAATTTAACACCAATAATTAAACACAAAAAAATAAATAAACATCAGCTCCATAAAATTAAGGTATACATGACAAAAATCACTATAGAACTAAACCCCAACAACCTATCGAACATGAATACCACAAAAAAATAAACAAAACCCTATAGAACATGACTATCACAAAAAAAATAATACCCAGAATTAAAGTGTAAAGGTACTGCAATGTACCTGTGATTATACGTAATATTGTTGGCGAACAAACAGTTGAAAAATAAAAAAAAAATGACGATAACCCTTTTGATTTCGTAAAAGTGAAGAACGGGAGAGAGAGAGAGAGAGAGTATTTGCAAAGTAGAGAAAGAGGGTTTACTTGAAGAGAAAGTAGTCTTGTAATAAAAAGGGTAAAATTGTCTTTTTGTGAGGCTTTTAACAAAAAACTGGTACGGGTGCAAACATAAAAACAAAGCGGCTACAATAAATACAGAATATCTCCTTTAGAATTTGCAATTTTTGGGCGTGGTGACTTGGTACGACTCAAATTTTCATACCGCTCGTCATCTCCTAGCTCCTATATAACATTGCTTGCGAAAAATATTGCATATGCCAATGAAAAAAATTTCTTTATATAAATTGGTAATTTGTACATCATTTATAGGCGTTCGCTATAACTTTTTAGTTTTTAAATATAATATTTTTTGCTATTATTATGTAACTTTTACATATGAATTCACTTTCAAAAAAAAAAAAAGTATCGATGTTGGTTGTCAAGCTAAATTTTTATTTTTATTTTTTGGTAACTATCTATTTATATTTCCACGAACAAATATTTACAACCATCAAAGAAAATCCAAAAAAACAGTAGCTTGGACATTTAGTCCCAAGCTTACTGAAACCTCAACTCTACAAACTACTCTGTTTCTATATACGGCCTCTGATGGGTAGAAATTTAGTGATTGCATACATTTGTCTAGTCTACGAATTCTACGTGCTCTCAAATGTAGTTCTCTTATCACTTGCCTTATGTGATGACCCAAGGGGTCATTTTATAAATTTATACTTCATTCTATGCTTAATAGCCATAAAAAGACTAATTTTAAATACCTCGATTTGCGTGCGCAGTCCAGGCGTAAAACCGAAAAGCTTTTATGTGAATATATGAGAAATGGTGATTTCTAGAATTAAAATTTGATTATAGTTGACTTTGGTCAACACTTTGAGTAAATGGACCCGGATCTGTGTTCCGACGATCCCGAGAGGTCCGCAGTAAAATATGGGACTCGGGTGTATGCCCGAAAATGAATTCCGAGGTCCAAAGCCTTAGAAATCAATTTTTGAAAGAAATTGTTTTGCTGAAATGTTTATGAATTATAGAAAAGAAATAATGTTTGAAATCATTGGTATCGGGCCCGTAGTTTGGTTCTAGAGCCCGATACAAGATTGTTATGATGTTTAAAGGTTAACTGTGAAATTTGGAAAAAAGGGAGTTTTTTTGACGTGATTCCGACATCCCGTTGAAAAGTTATGAACTATAAGAGTTCTTGATGAAAATGATAAGTTTTGAGGTTTAATTCATAGTTTTACATGTTATTTTCATGATTTGATCGCACGAGCAAGTCCATATGATATTTTTAGACTTGCGTGCATGTTTTGTTTAGAGCCCGAGGGCTCGGGTGAGTTTCGGATAGGCCACGGGAAGTTTTTGCACTTAGAGGTTCTGCTATATCTGTGTGCCATTTTTTTTGGTCATCGCGTTCGCATGACCCAGTCACGAACGCATAGTAAGAATAGGTGGGGGGTCGTTTTTGCTCTATGCGAACGAGGTTGGGCCCCGCAAACGCATAGAGTTATTTAGGCCTGGGGGTGGGGGGGTGGGGGAGGGACTACTGCCTGGCTTTCCTCTATGCAAACGCAGGCTCTAGGACGCTTACACATAGGCCTTGGTCCAGGACCCTATGCGAACGCGGGCAGTGTGCTGCGAACGCAAAGGCCTACTGCCCAGACCTATTTAAACAATTTAAAAACGGGCGGAACCGTTTCTTCTTCATATTTTCGAACCTCACAGCCCTAAGAACGATTTTCTTCACCAAATATCATCCCCAAGTCATAATTAATCAATTCTAAACTTCACTCTTTCAATTCCTTATTGTTTTCCACCACTTTTAAAGCAAAAACTAAGAATTTTCATGGTAAAAATTGAGGGTTTGGGTAAAATTAGGAAATTTTGTAAAAAAATCAAATTTTTACATTGAATTAAGGTCAGATTTCAAAACTAATAATATATTTGGATTTGTGGGTGAACGTAATTTGGTCCGAACCCCGAGTTTAGACCAAGCGGGCCCGGGGTCGAGTTTTCACTTTTTTTGAGAAAACTTAGGAAAAGTCATATTTTTCAATAAAGTTAGTTCCTTTAGCATAAATTGATGATATTGAGTTAATTATGATTAGATTCGAGAAAGTTAGAGGTGAATTCAAGAGGAAAAGTCGCAATTGAGCAGTGAGTGACCTACGAAATTGAGGTAAGCGTTTGGTCTAACTTTGACTTGAGGGAACAGGAATCCCCACTTGTTTGCTATGTGAAATGCATGTGTGTGGTGTATAGGTGAGGTGACGAGTATTTATGCACCACCAAATTTCCTGTTAAACATGATCCCTTTCCCGTTCCCAACTTAACTGATTCTTGTCTTAATCGTTCTATGTTCATTATTGTTTCTATAACTACTTGGCCTTGTTATTTTGTTGTTAAATATTGTTGTGGTTATTTTGGAAAGAGTATTGGTTGTTTTAGCTGGTTCCCTTGTGGTACAAAACGGTTGAGCGGTTTGGCATTAATTTTACGGGATATATATATATATATATATATATTTATGTTCATGTTGGTTTCATTGTTGAGAGGACATTGATGAAGTTATGAGAAAAATATAGTTTCTTATTTATAATATTTGAAACAAAAGTATTGTGAATGGTTTGGCCTAAATTGTGAAATTTATGAATAAATTGATATGAGATGTCTGGTGGGAGTGGGTTGCACGCCGCAACAAGGAATGATAAGGGTGGACAGGTGGGATCGGGTTGCATGCCGCAACAGGAGTAATAAGGGTGATATATTTAGGGAGGATCAATAAGGGTGGATAGGTGGGAGCGGGTTGCACGCCGTAACAAGGAGCAATAAGGGAGGACATTTATATTTTTACTGAATTTCAAAGAAAATAAAGATTTGAAAGGCTTAAAAGTTTGTTTTACTATTCTTCATATTTTCGGCACTACTTTTATTTAAAGTTAAAGTTTGGAAACTTGGAAATTATTTGAGAATTGGTTATAGATAAGGTATGGGAAAAGGCAGCTGAGTTATTTTATTGTTGTTGCAGTAATTAATTTTTTGTTTAGATTTCCTTCTTGCTTTATATATTATTGTCACAGGTTATATTGCTAAAGCCCCGTCGTAGCCTCGTCACTACTTCGTCGAGGTTAGGCTCGGCACTTACTCATTACATGGGGTCGGTTGTACTGATACTACACTATGCACTCTTTTGTGCAGATCCAGGTACCGGCCAGCTGTAGAGATATTTAGAGCGGCTATTCATTTATTCGGAGACACGAGGTATATCTGCTGGCATGCGCAGATCCTGAGAGTCTTCTCCTATTTTCATAAATGCTGTTTTATAATATTCAGAACAGTTACATTATTTCGTTCAGCCAAGTATTTGTAGTATTCTTTAGTAGTTCGTGAACTGTGACATCAGACTCTGGGGTAGTTTTTGGATTTATCTATATAATTAGTTTGTGGCTCGGTGTAGTTAATTGTTTATATTTTTTTTATATTGTGAATTATTCATTTAAAGTCATTAGATTAAGCATTAATTTAAAATTATTTTATCCTGTTTAAATGGTTAATTAAAGGAAATAGTTAAGCGAACTCTAAATTGACTTGCCTAGAAAGTGTGGTGTTAGGCGCCATCACGACCCCTAAGATTGGGAATTTGGGTCGTGACAAGTTGGTATCAGAGCACTAGGTTGCTTAGGTCTTACAATTCACGAACATGCTTAGTAGTGTCTGAAGGATCGGTATAGAGACGTCTGTACTTATCTTTCAGAGGCTATTGAGTTAGGAAACAACTCTATTTTTATTTCTACTCTATTGTGCGATTCTTGTATCCCAAATACTGACTCTCGCAGATGGCGAGAACACGTGCTTCATCTTCCGCTGACCAACATTCCTGTGCTCCAACAGCAGCAACTCGTACTAGGGCAGAGGCCGAGGCCACGCCAGAGGCCGAGGCAGGGGAAGGACTCAGCCCATTGCTCAAGCAGAAGCCCCAGCCGTGGAACCCCAAATTGATATTGATGAGGGGGTTCCGGCTCAGACTGTTCCAGCAGGACCAACTCAGATTCCCGAGGGGTTTATTGCTACCCCGGTTCTTCAGGATGCTTTGGTCCATTTTATTTGGCTTGATGGAGAGTGTGGCCCAGACGAGAACATATCAAGACTCAGTAGTTGCACCGCCCGCCCAGATAGCTAGAGGTGGGGGTCAGGTAGGTAGGGGTCGCCCTAGAAGGGGAAGCTCGATTCGGTGGTGATCAGGCCTGATTTTATGCATTTTCGGCCAGACCGGATGAGATGGCTTCTGATGCCGTGATCCCAGGTATTGTCTCAGTATGCCACGAGAAGCTTCAGGTTTTATTTGATTTTGATTTTTCATATTCACATGTTCATCATATTTTATCCCATTCTCTGGATACGCCCTGTGAATCTTTGTTACATATGTTCATGTGCTCGCCCTTGTGGGTGATGTTGTTGTTACAGACCACGTGTCGGTTGTGTGTGGTACCTATTGGGGGTTTGGAGACCCGGGTGGATGTGCCATTTCTGAGTATGGTCGGTTTCGATGTAGTTTGATCTGATAGATGATGATACTTTTAGGTATGACTTGATGTAGGTGTTTTGCACCGAATCAGATTATTTGACTCCGTAGAGCTATTGTGAGGGTGTCAGTTAATGGATATTGGGTTGATCTATGCTTCGGGATGATCTAGAGATTTCCCGTCCCTGCTTCGGGGAGCGGCGATTCGTTGGTTTTACGCAAAATGGTGTGGTTCTGTTGTGGTCTTCTAGAGGAGTTGATTAAGGTAAAGTAGATGGGTATCATAGAGTTTGGACGTATGAGTTGTGTTCTTTCAGATTCGTGTGATTTGGTTCAGGTATATACAGTGTGTGGAGGCGTGATTCTAATTTTGTACATAAGTTCTGACGTGGAATTTGGGTTCTAAGGCGTAGGGATTAGGTTGGATATAGTGGAATTTGAATGTGTTGTATTATTAGATCGATGTGGGGTAGGGTGATATGGGGTCACCCATGGGTATGTGCATGGTAATGTTATTCGGCGGTTTGATGGCTTTTGGAACAACTCTTGGCACGTTCGAGGACGAACATTTGTTTAAGAGGGGGAGAATGTAACGACCCGACCGGTCATTCCGAGATTTTAGCCCGTTTCCCCCATTTCGGCTGCATTGTTTGTGTGGTTCATCTATTTTGTGTGGCGTTGAGTTGGTTGACTTGGGTTCAAAGTGGTCGTGGTGAGAATTAAGGCACTTAGCCTCTAAAATGAGCTCAATAGTTGGAAAAGTCAACCGAGAGTTGACTTATAGGTAAACAACCTCAGAATGCGGATTTTATGGCTCAGATAGCTTTGTTAGGTGATTTGGGACTTAGGAGTGTGTTCGGAATGTAGTTCTGATGTCCGGTGTAGAATTAGGCTTGAATTGGCGAAAGTTAGTTTTTGGCAATTTCCGGTCGGCAATGGAAAATAGGCTATCAGGGTCGAATGTAATTCCGAAAGTTGGAGCAGGTTCGTAGCGTCATTTTGGATGTGTGTGCAAAGTTTCATATCATTCGGACGAGGTTTGGTTAGTTTCGGCCTCATTGGTGAATTTTGGAAGTTTGAATATCTTTAGGCTTGAATCATGGGTTGATTTGGTCTTTCGATGTTATTTTGGGTGTTCCGAGGGTTGACTAAGTCCGGGTGATCATTTGTGGCTGGTTTGTGTTTTTTTGGTTGGGGTCCCGAGGGCCTCGGGTTGAGTTTGAATGGGTAACGACATGATTTTTGGCATTTTGGAGTTGCTGGTGTGAAAGTTTCTGGTGTTTACGCACATGCGGATAGGAACCGCATGTGCGAGCCCGCAGAAGCGGACAAGGCTCCGCAGATGAGGAAGTTGGCTGGGTTAGCAAAGGTCGCATGTGCGAGACTTGGACCCCACCTGCGGAGTCGCAGGTGCGGAGGGTTTGTCGCAGGTGCGGAAGTCCAGACTTAAGTCATTTTCGCAGGTGCGCACCTAGGACCGCAGGTGCGAGAAAAGGACCGCAGGTGTGGTCATCGCTGGGCAGAACCTATAAAATGAACCCTTAGCGAATTTTGGCCATTCTTTCACCATTGTTATTCGGGTTTGAAGCTTTTGAAGGGTTTTTGAAGAGGGAAATTGATAGTTCTTCATTGAGGTAAGGATTTTGGACTTAAAGCTCGTTTATATATGATTAAAGGTCGGATTAGTGGTGGAAATTTTGGGAAAAACAATGCTAAAATAGGTAATTAGGGCTTGTGGTTTAGAGACCTTAAAATGGGAATTTGATGGGTCATTTGGACTCCGATTTCAGTGTTCTTGGTATGTATAGACTCGTGGGAGGATAATGATTTTTGTGGTGTAAATTTCACCGAGTTCTGAGACGAGGGCAGGGGGTCGGGTTTGACCAATTTCGGGATTTGTGAGTATTTTTGATAAAGTTCGATTGGGTTCGTTACTTCTGAGTTGGTGTACTCACGTTACCCCTGCACCTTGTGTTCAGGTACACTGGGGCCCGGTAGTGGATATTGAGCAACTGTCAGAGTTTTCATTGGAGTTGTCGAGGTAGCAGCTGGCGATCGCGACCTCGTCTTCTCTTCCTTATTCCACCTGTTGCACTTATTTTGAGACTATGTTGTCTATTTCTTCATTTCTCTATTTTATGATATAGCAGCTCATGACTGAGTGACACCGGATCCGGGGTTGAAAATTTTAATTTTTTGTTTCAAATATTGTTTTTAAACTTCAGACTCTTAGTATTATCAATAATTTTGTTTAAAATTGTATTTTTTGCTGGAAACTGAATTTAGCTTAGATAAAATGAGCGACTTTCCTGGTTCCACGACATGCGCCATCACGACTCCGAAATCGGGTCGTGACACCAGCATTCCAGTCCTGCAGCAGCAGCAGCTCCTACTAGGGACAGAGGCGGAGGCCACGCCAGAGGCCGAGGCAGGGGCAGAACTCAGCCCATTGCTCAGGCAGCAACCCTAGTTGGGGAACCCCAGATTGATATTGATGAGGGGGTTCCAGATCAGACTGTTCCAGCGGGACTAACTCAGGTTCCCGAGGGGTTTATTGCTACCCCGGTTCTTTAGGATGCTTTGGTCCGTTTGACTTGGCTTGATGGAAAGTGTGGCCCAAACATGGACATTCCCTGTTATAACAACCGTATCTCAGGCTGGAGGCGGGGTCCAGACTCCTGCCACCCACACTCCAGTCCAGACTACTCCTTAGGTTCAGACCCCAATAGTCAATCCCGTTGGGGTAATTCAGCCAGTTGCTGCAGTGCCGCTCGTTAATGGGGCAGCTATGTTTACCGATGCTTTATGAAGATTGGACAAGTTCATTAAGTTATTTCCTGTTCACTTCAGTGGTGCTACTTTAGAGGACCCTCATGAATATCTGGATAGTTGTCATGAGGTGTTGCAAAATATGGGTATTTTGGAGACCAATGGGGTCGATTTTGCTGCTTTTCAGATGACTAGTTCCACCAAGAAATGGTGGAGGGACTTTCTGTTGACTAGACCAGTTGGATCACCTGCCTGTTACTACTCAAGAGGATAACCATCATCAGTTTGAGCGACTTCAGCAGGGCATCATGACAGTGACCCAGTATGAGACTCGCTTCGTGGATTTGGCTAGACATTCCATTCTTTTACTGCCCACAAAGAGGGAGAGGGTCAGACGGTTTATTGATGGCCTTGCTCAGCCCATCAGGTTGCAGATGGCCAAGGAGACAGGGACCGAGATTTCTCTTCAGGATGCAACTGATATAGCTAGGAAGGGTGAGTCAGTTCTTGGAATGGGAGGTCAGGGGTCAGAAAAGAGACCTCGCCTTTCTGGTAGATTCAGCGGGGCCTCGTCTGGGGGCGGAGATACTCAAGGTAGAGGCCATTCTTCCAAGCCATTTAATTCAGCACTTCAGACGTCCCATGGTGCTTCAGGAGGTCATGGCTCTTACTTGCCTTATCTTGATAAGTCAGCCCCGATCAGAGCATCTCCTCTTCAGAGTTATTATCGTGGTCAGCCAGTTCGTCAAGGTCAGCCTCAGTATCAGGATGGTTGTTATGAGTGTGGTGAGTATGGGCACATTCGGAGATCTTGTCCAAAATTCTTGGGTAATCAGCCTCAGTACCAGAATTCTCATGCCATAGTTCCGGCACAAGCTGCAGCACCACCTGCCCAGCCAGCCAGGGGTAAGGGTTAGGTAGTCAGAGGTGGAGGTCAGCATGCTAGAGGTGGAGGCCAGCCCGCTAGAGGTGGTGGCCAGCCAGCTAGAGGTGGTGGACAGCCCGTTACAGGTGGAGGATCACCTGTCAAGGGTCCTCCTGGTGACGTAGTTCAGGGTGGTGGGGCCCAACCTCGACTATATGCATTTCCATCCAGGCCCGAGGCAGAGTCCTCCGACGCTGTTATTACAGGTATCATCTCAGTTTGTGATAGAGCTGCTTCAGTTTTGTTTGATCTGGGGTCTACTTACTCGTATGTTTCATCCTATTTTGCCTCATATTTGAATGTGCCCCGTAACTTCTTGAGTGTTCCTGTTTATATGTCTACACCGGTGGGGGATGCTATCATGGTAGATCGAGTATACCGTTCGTGCGTGGTAGTCATAGAAAGTCTTGAAACTAGTGTGGATCATTTACTTCTAGACATGGTTGATTTTGATGTTGTATTGGGCATGAATTGTTTCTCACCCTATTATGCCATCTTAGAATGTCACGCCAAGACAATTACTTTAGCATTGCTGGGGCTGCCTCTATTAGAATGGAAAGGGACCCCTAGTCTTTCTCCCAACCGGGTAATTTCATATGCTAAGGCTCGTCGCATGGTGGAGAAAGGGTGTTTGGCTTATTTGGCTCATATTAGTGATTTCGATGCCAAGGTTTCTTATATAGAGTCAGTTCCTATCGTGCGTGAGTTTCCTGAGGTATTCCCAGCAGACCTGCCAGGTTTGCTACCCGACAGGGATATTAATTTCTGTATTGATGTGGCTCCGGGCACTCAGCCCATTTCTATTCCTCCATATCGGATGGCCCCACCAGAATTGAAAGAATGAAAAGAACAGTTGCAAGACTTGCTAGATAAGGGTTTCATAAGACCCAGTGTCTCGCCTTGGGGTGCACCGGTTTTGTTTGTAAAGAAGAAAGATGGGTCGATGAGAATGTGTATAGATTACCTGCAGCTGAATAAAGTTACTATCAAGAATCAATATCCGTTGCCGAGAATTGATGACCTAATTGATCAGCTTCAGGGTGCTAGAGTATTTTCGAAAATTGACTTAAGATCAGGCTATCATCAGCTGAAGATTAGAGCGTCCGATATTCCTAAGACAACCTTTCGGACAAGGTATGGGCATTATGAATTTTTGGTTATGCCTTTTGGGCTGACTAATGCTCCAATAGCCTTTATGGACCTAATGAATCGGGTTTTCAAGCCCCATCTAGACTCTTTCGTGATCGTGTTCATTGATGACATTCTTATATACTCCCGCAGTCGGGAAGAGCATGAGCAACATCTACATATAGCACTCCTGACTTTGAGAGATAATCAGTTGTACGCCAAGTTTTCTAAAATTGAGTTCTGGTTAGATTCAGTAGCCTTTTTGGGTCATATTGTATCAGCTGAGGGTATTCAGGTTTATCCTAAGAAGATAGAGGCAGTCAGGGACTGGCCTAGACCCACTACAACCACGAAGATTAGGAGTTTCTTGGGTTTGGCAGGTTACTACCATCGTTTTGTGGAGGGGTTTTCGTCCATAGCAGCCCCAATGACTAAATTGACTCAGAAAGGTGCCCCATTTAAATGGTCAGATGAGTGCGAGGCGAGCTTTCAGAAGCTTAAGACAACCTTTACTTCAACACCGGTGTTGGTGTTACCATCAGATTCAGGTTCTTTCACAGTGTATTGTAATGCGTCCCTAGTTGGCCTTGGAGCAGTGTTGATGCAGGATGGCAGGGTGATTGCATATGCTTCTCGACAGCTGAAGGTCCATGAGAAGATTTATCCCGTTCATGACTTAGAGTTGGAAGCCATTGTTCATGCATTGAAAATTTGGAGGCACTATCTTTATGGCGTGTAGTGTGAGGTTTTACTGACCATCGTAGTCTCCAGTACTTATTCAAGCAGAAAGATCTAAATTTGAGGCATCAGAGATGGTTAGAATTACTAAAAGATTATGATGTCACCATATTGTATCACCCAGGGAAGGCCAATGTGGTGGCCGATGCATTGAGTAGAAAGGCGGTGAGTATCGGTAACCTTGCGTATATTCCAGTTGGTGAGAGACCATTTGCTTCAGACATTCAGATGTTGGATAATCAATTCGTGAGGTTAGATATTTCGCCCAACAATGTTTTAGCTTGTACAATCGCTCGGTCTTCTCTAATTGACCGTATCCAGGAGCGGCAGAATGCTGACCCACGTTTGGCGGTCCTTAGGGACACAGTTCGGCACGGTGATGCCAAGTAGGTTACAACTGGAGATGATGATGTTTTGAGGATGCAGGGTCGTTTATGTGTGCCTAATGTTGATGGCCTCCATGAGTTGATCCTTGAGGAGGCTCACAGTTCTAAGTATTCGATTCATCCAGGTGCAACCAAAATATACCAAGACTTGAGGCAGCATTATTGGTGGAGAATAATAAAGAAGGACATTGTTGCGTATGTGGCTCGTTGCTTAAATTGTCAGCAGGTAAAGTATGAGCATCAGAGACCGGGTGGTTTGCTTCAGCAGATAGAGATTCCTGAGTGGAAGTGGGAGCGTATCACTATGCACTTCGTTGTTTGGCTCCCACGGACTCAGAGGAAATTTGATGCAGTTTGGGTTATTGTAGATAGGCTGACTAAATCAACACATTTCATTCATGTGGCAAGTACTTATACTTCAGAGCGGTTGGCTGAGTTATATATTCGATCGATAGTTCGCCTTCATGGTGTGCCTGTATCTATCATTTCTGATCGGGGTACGCAGTTTACTTCGCACTTTTGGAGCGCAGTTCAGTGTGAGTTGGGTACCCGAGTGGAGTTGAGTACAACATTTCACCCTCAGACTGACATGCAGTCCGAGCGTAATATGCTCCGCGCTTGTGTTATTGACTTTGGAGGTTCGTGAGATCAGTTCTTGCCGTTAGAGGAGTTTGATTATAATAATAGTTATCAGTCAAGCATTCAAATGGCTCCTTATGAGGCGTTATATGGTAGACGGTGCAGATTGTCGATTGGATGGTTTGAGCCGGGAGAGGCTCGGTTGTTGGGTACAAACTTAGTTCAGGAGGCCTTAGATAAGGTCAATATTATTCAAGAGAGACTTCTTGTAGCTCAGTCTAGGAAAAATATTTATGCTGATCGTAAGGTTTGTGATGTGGCATTCATGGTTGGAGAGAGAGAGTATTGCTTCGTGTGTCGCCCATGAAGGGTGTTATGAGATTTGGGAAGAAGGGTAAGTTGAGCCCTAGGTATATCGGGCCATTTAATATTCTTGATAGAGTGGGGGAGGTAGCTTATAGACTTGCATTGCCTCCAGGGTTATCCTTAGTTCATCCGGTATTCCACGTGTATATGCTCCGGAAACATCATGGTGATCCGTCCCACGTGTTAGATTTCAGCTCTGTCCAATTGGACAAAGACTTGACTTATGAGGAGGAGCCGATAGCCATTTTAGACGGGTAGGTTCGTCAGTTGAGATCTAAGAGTTATCCTTCAGTTCGAGTGCAGTAGAGAGGCCATCCCGTTGAGGCAGCTACTTGGGAGTCCGGGTCGGACATACAGAGTAGATATCCTAACTTGTTTGCCACTTCAGGTAATTTTCTATGTCCGTTCGAGGACGAACGTTTGTTTTAGAGGTGGAGATTGTGATGACCCAAGGGGTCATTTTATAAATTTAGACTCTATTCTATGCTTAATAGCCATAAAAAGACTAATTTTAAATACCTCAATTTGCGTGCGCAGTCCGGACGTGAAATCAGAAAGCTTTTATGTGAAAATATGAGAAATAGTGATTTCTAGAATTTAAATTTGATTATAGTTGACTTTGGTCAACACTTTGAGTAAACGGACCGGGATCTGTGTTCCAACGATCCCGGGAGGTCCGCAGTAAAATATGGGACTTGGGCGTATGCCCGAAAATGAATTCCGAGGTTCCAAGCCTTAGAAATCAATTTTTGAAAGAAATTGTTTTGCTGAAATGTTTATGAATTACAGAAAAGAAATAATGTTTGAAATCATTGGTATGGGCCCGTAATTTGGTTCCAGAGCCCGGTATAGGTTTATTATGATGTTTAAAGGTTAACTGTGAAATTTGGCGAAAAACTGAGTTCGTTTGACGTGATACGGACATCTGGTTGAAAAGTTATGAACTATAAGAGTTCTTGATGAAAATGATGAGTTTTGAGGTTTAATTCATAGTTTTACATGTTATTTTCATGATTTGATCGCACGAGCAAGCCTGTATGATGTTTTTAGACTTGCATGCATATTTTGTTTAGAGCCCCGATGTGACGACCCAAAGGGTCATCACCTATGTTATTACCCATCCCGTACTTCCGAGGCCTTGAAAATCTCATTTGTATTTGCCTCGATTTACGTGTGCAGTCCGTGCGCGTAGCCGGTCAGCTTAAATATGTAATTCTGTGAAAGATGCTAAGATTTGATATTAAAATGAATAAATTTGACTACGGTCAACATTTTGGGTAAACGGACCCGGACCCGTGATTTGACGGTCCCGGAGGGTCTGTAGGAAAATATGGGACTTGGGCGTATGCCCGGAATCGAATTTCGAGGTCTCAAGCCCGAGAAATGAATTTTTGAGTAAAATTGTTTTCTGAAAATATCTATGGAAATTGAAAATGAAATCTGATTAGAAAGTGATGGTATTGGGCCCGTATTTTGGTTCCGGCGCTCGGTACAGGTCTTATATATGGTTTAAGTCCTTTCTGTAAAGTTTGGTTGAAAACAGATTTCGTTTAACGTGTTTCGGACTTAAAATGGAAAATTTGTGTTTTATGAAATTTGATAGAATTCATGGATTTTGAGGCTTAATTCGATGTGTATGATATTATTTTGGCGATTTGATCGCACGGATAGGTTCATAGGATGTTTTTGAGGTAGTGTGTATATTTGGTTTAGAGCCCCGAGGGCTTGGGTGAGTTTTGGATAGGCCACGGATTGCATTTTTCTGAACTTAGAACTGCTGGTGTGACTGATCTGCAGGCTTCGCATTTGCGAAGCCAGCATCGCAAATGCGAAGGTGCACGGGCTGGCAAGAGATCGCAAATGCGAGCCATTCATCGCAAATGCGAAGTCCCTCCTCCTGCACAGTGATCGCAAATGCGAACTATGCTTCGCAATTCCCATGTCAGGGGTGTTCGCAATTGCGGACCCCTGTTCGCAATTGCGATGCCAACCAGTAGCCTGCCCTGTGCAAAACCGAGTTTTTACTTCATATTTCATATTTTCTCAAACTCAACACTCTTAGGAAATTTTTCCAAAGAACACGGCTCTTCCAAATCAGTTGTAAGTTGATTTTTACTCATTTTCTTTCAATCATTAACATCATTTAACATGTTTTCAACATAAAAATCAGGGATTTCCATGGGCGAAATTGGGTGTTTGGGGTAGAACTTAGGTTTTTTCTAAAACTTGGGACTTGAGTGGGTGCTTGACCTCCGATTTGAGAGACTTTTATATGGCTAGACTCATGAGAGTACGAAGGTTCTGAAAATGTAAAATTTACCCGACTCCGAGATGCTGGCCTGAGGGGCGTTTTGGTCATTTCACCTAATTTCGCGCCGTAAGCTTGAATTAAATAGTAGAATCAGTTGCATGAGATGTTATTTACGGTATGAAATTTATTTGAATAGATTTGGGCAATTTGGAGTCGGATACTTGTGGCAAACGTGTGGTTTCGGGTTGATTGCTATACTTCAGATCCGAGGTAAGTGTTCGGTCTAACCTTAACTTGAGAGAATAGGAGTTGAGTATAATTTTCTACTTGCGAATTGTCAAATACAATGTATAGGCATGGTGACAAGTATCGATACATTGGTTTCTAGCATGACCGTGAGTCCTTATATTGTGAATATACTGATTTTGTGGTAATTTCCATGCTTAGTTGATATTTCTATATGTTGTGAAGAATATGTGAAGGGAATTGTATTCTGTAAACTCTGTTAGAGCATTGGCTCAAATTGTGTAACGAATAATGAAGAAACATGAGCTATTACGTCTTTGGAGCATTGTCTCAAATTGTGAAATGAATAATGAAGAAATATGAGATATTACATCCTTTGGAGCATTGGCTCAAGTGATAGAATAAATCATGGAAATGAAAGTGAAAGAAAGAGAAAGAGTTATTGGAATATACCTTTGTCGGGATTTAATTGTGTAATTGATGATTACCCTTGCCGGGATTTAATTATTTAATTATTGTTCCCTTGCCGGGAGTCCTATATTTTATTCTGTTTACTCCCTTGCCCTTGTTTGTGATTGCTGTTTGGGTGAGGAAGAGTGTTAAAGCACGAAGGGTGATGCCGTGCATTGTTTGTTATTGTGAGGAAAGAGAGTAAAATCACGAAGGGTGATGCCGTGCATTGTTTGATATTGTCTCCCTTGCTGGGATGTTGAGATTTCTGTTATTGTTCCCTTCCGGGGATTTCTATTTTTATTCTGTTTACTCCCTTGCCCTTGTTTGTGATTGCTGTTTGGGTGAGGAAGAGTGCTAAAGCACGAAGGGTGATGCCATGCATTGTTTGTTATTGTGAGGAAAGAGAGTAAAAGCACGAAGGGTGATGCCGTGCCATGATTTACATTGATTACATTATACATTGCATAGTGAGGACGAGAGTAAAAGCACGAAGGGTGATGCCATGCAAGTTTGTGATTTCTTGTCCTCATTGATATGATGGCTTTGTGGTTCTTTTCCTTATTGAGATTTCTTATATGAAACTGTTATCTCCCCACAGCATGTTCCCCTTCCTTTGTTCATTGTTTTCTTCCTATATTTCTTATCCGTTGCATATATGTATACATATTTATTTGAACTGCACAGGTTTATTTGGTAGTCTGGTTCTAGCCTCGTCACTACTTCGCCGAGGTTAGGCTAGGCACTTACTCAGTACATGGGTTCGGTTGTACTTATGCTACATNGATATGAGATGTCTGGTGGGAGCGGGTTGCACGCCGCAACAAGGAGTGATAAGGGTGGACAGGCTGGGATCGGGTTGCACGCTGCAACAGGAGTAATAAGGATGATATATTTAGGGAGGAGCAATAAGGTTGGACAGGTGGGAGCGGGTTGCATGCCGCAACAAGAAGCAATAAGGGAGGACATTTACATTTTTACTGAATTTCAAAGAAAATAAAGATTTGAAAGGCTTAAAAGTTTATTTTACTATTCTTCATATTTTCGACACTACTTTTATTTAAAGCTAAAGTTTGAAAACTTGGAAATTATTTGAGAATTGGTTATAGATGATTCCTGGGAAAAGGCAGCTGAGTTATTTTATTGTTGTTGCAGTACTTAATTATTTGTTTAGATTTTCTTCTTGCTTTATATATTATTGTCACAGGTTATATTGCTAAAGCCCCGCCGTAGCCTCGTCACTACTTCGTCAAGATTAGGCTCGGCACTTACTCAGTACATGAGGTCGGTTGTACTGATACTACACTCTGCACTCTTTTGTGCAGATCCAGGTACTGGTCAGCTGTAGAGATATTTAGAGCGGCTATTCGTTTATTCGGAGACACGAGGTATATCTGCCGGAGTTCTNTGTCTAGCGGGTTCAACGTTAGACGCCATCACGGCCCGACGGTGGGATTTCGGGGCGTGACACCCAAGGGCTCGGGTGAGTTTCAGATAGGCCACGGGAAGTTTTAGCACTTAGAAGTTCTGCTGGTTTTGCTGTATCTGGTGTGCCATTTTTTTTGGTCATTGCGTTCGCATGACCCAGTCGCGAACGCATAGTGAGAATAGGTGGGAGTTCATTTTTGCTCTATGCAAACGTGGTTAGGCCCCGCGAATGCATAGAGTTATTTGGGTCGGGGGGGAGATGCATGGCTTTCCTCTATGGGAACGCAGGCTCTAGGACGCGAACACATAGGCCTTGGTCTAGGACCCTACGTGAATGTGGCCAGTGTGCTACGAACGAAAAGGCCTACTGCCTAGGCCTATTTAAAAAATTTAAAAACGAACATAACCCTTTCTTCTTCATATTTTCGAACCCCACAGCCTTAGGAATGATTCTTTTCACCAAATCATCCCCAATTCATAGTTAATCAATAAACTTCACTCTTTCAGTTCCTTATTGTTTTTCACCACTTTTAAAGTAAAAACTAAGAATTTTCATGGTAAAAATTGAGAGTTTGGGTAGAATTAGGAATTTTGTAAAAAAATTAAATTTTTACATCGAATTAAGGCCGGATTTCAAAAATAATGGTATATTTTGGTTCGTGGGTGAATGGGTAAACGTAATTTGGTCCGAACCCCGAGTTTAGACCAAGCGGGCCCGGGGTCGAGTTTTCACTTTTTTTGAGAAAACTTAGGAAAAGTCATATTTTCAATAAAGTTAGTTCCTTTAGCATAAATTGATGATATTGAGTTAATTATGATTAGATTTGAGCAAGTTAGAGGTGAATTCAAAAGGAAAAGACGTAATTGGGCAGTGAGTAGCCTACAAAATTGAGGTAAGTGTTTGGTCTAACTTTGACTTGAGGGAATAAGAATCCCCCTTGTTTGCTATGTGAAATGCATGTGTGTGGTGTATAGGTGAGATGACGAGTATCTATGCACCACCAATTTGCCTGTTAAATATGATCCCTTTCCCGTTCCCAACTTAATTGATTCTTGTCTTAATCGTTCTATATTCATTATTGTTTCTATGACTACTTGGCCTTGTTATTTTGTTGTTAAATATTGTTGTGATTATTTTGGAAAGAGTATTGGTTGTTTTAGCTTGTTCCCTTGTGGTACAAAACGGTTGAGCGGTTTGACATTATTATTATGATATATATATATATATATATATATAT
>ML395342.1:57498-86092 GCA_005239525.1 Nicotiana knightiana | reverse complement strand
ATTTTTACTGAATTTCAAAGAAAATAAAGATTTGAAAGGCTTAAAAGTTTATTTTACTATTCTTCATATTTTCGACACTACTTTTATTTAAAGCTAAAGTTTGAAAACTTGGAAATTATTTGAGAATTGGTTATAGATGATTCCTGGGAAAAGGCAGCTGAGTTATTTTATTGTTGTTGCAGTACTTAATTATTTGTTTAGATTTTCTTCTTGCTTTATATATTATTGTCACAGGTTATATTGCTAAAGCCCCGCCGTAGCCTCGTCACTACTTCGTCAAGATTAGGCTCGGCACTTACTCAGTACATGAGGTCGGTTGTACTGATACTACACTCTGCACTCTTTTGTGCAGATCCAGGTACTGGTCAGCTGTAGAGATATTTAGAGCGGCTATTCGTTTATTCGGAGACACGAGGTATATCTGCCGGAGTTCTCAGATCCCGAGAGTCTTCTCCTATTTTCATAAACGATGTTTTATTATATTCAGAACAATTACATTATTTCTTTCAACCAAGTATTTGTAGTACTCTTTAGTTTGTGAATTGTGACACCAGGCTCTGAGGTAATTTTTGGATTTATCTATATAATTAGTTCGTGGCTCGGTGTAGTTAATTGTTTATATATTTTTTATATTGTGAAATATTCATTTGAAGTCATTAGATTAAGTATAAATTTAAAATTATTTTATCCTGTTTAAATGGTTAATTAAAAGAAATAGTTAAGCGAACTCTAACATTGGCCTGCCTAGCAAGTGTGGTTTTAGGCGCCATCACGACCCCTAAAGTTGGGAATTTGAGTCGTGACACCTTATCACTTGATTTCCAGTTCTTCTTTGAGACTTTAAGATCTTTGCATCTTTTCTTGTCACAGATGATATACTCCCCCAGCTAGTGTCATCCGATACAATTCTTGTTTAGCATTTTTCCCTTTTGTATTTTCCATTGTCCATGGTACTTCATGCTGCCAATTGCTCACATCTCTCTGAATCCTTTCCATAGTAATAGTTTGGACTACACTTGTTTGGCATATTCACATTCAAACAGTATGTGATCAATATCTTTATTCTTCTTCGAGCACATAACACACTCCATGTCTTCAATATTTGCCCAACATGCAATCCTCTCCTTTGTTTGTAATCTCCTGTGTATTGCCAAGATCCAAGAATAGGATGAATAACCATTTAGGTAATCTTGCATTATGGCATATTAATCTTCGCCATGAGATTTTTGAAATTCTCTACGACTGAGTCCATATACTTTCTTTATTGAGTAGTTGCTCATTGCTGTCACATCTGCCTCAGTCAGTCCTATCTGCTCAAACAATGTATGCAATTTACTTTGCTAGTCTCAATTCTTCTCACTTCTTTATTAAGTAATATATGATTCCTTTCATTCCATCAAGCATAAATCTTTAGGGGTCGTTTGGTTGAGAAACAAGTTATCCTATAATTAATTATCTCGAGATTAGTTATCTCGGGCTTGTTATTTCACTTTTCATAGGAATAAAAATAACACTACAATTCCGAGATAACTAATTCTGAGATTATTTATACTGCGATTTTATCCTAACCAACATGGAATAAATTCATTTCAAATTTAATTTTGCGATTAATTAACCCTTATCACTCCTACCAAACGATCCCTTGACTCTTAATTATGACACATGGCTCCCATCCAAGCAGTAACTTTGGGAAAAGGAAAAAGTAGGAAATGAGAGGCTTCTTTTTCTCAATATTTTCTTCCCAATATACTTTTTTTATTTGGAACAATTGGATTGAGCAATTTACTATGTAGAAACGAATCAAAATCATAGAATCAGGAAATATTATGACCTTGATTAAATTGCATGATATACGAGATATTCAATTTCAGCAATAATCTCACCTAATTAAGGTCAATATCATCCTTTCCAAATAGAGAATATTTGATATATATTGCCTAAAGAAATTCAATTCACCTTATCAAACTCTCTAATCTTCTCCATCACATTTTGAGATAGAGTTACCTAATCAAATGGATTCAACTCTCAAACTATAAATTCCACTCTTTGCTATCACAATTCATATCATCAATTTTTCTTGGTCCCTAACGCCGTGACGAAGAAAACTTTCTTTTCGACTCTTATTTTCTTTTCCTTTTGTATTTTTCTATTGTTCGGCTATTCTTTCGCAGAAACTAAAGATGAAAGCACATGTACCAAGAAACCTCATGTGAAAAAAAGCACAACTGTTCATTGGTCGCGACGTGTTTTTCCATTCGCGCCACTGCAGTTAGTACCTAATAGTAGTATTCATCCTCCAAAATTTCCACTTTCATGGCCATTTGCTTTTCCACCATCGCCTGGTTTTAAATTTTCACCAATTCTCCCATTTTCTTTTCCACCATTGCCTGATTTTAAGTTTCCAACAGTTCCTCCATTTGCATTTTCACCATTGCCTGAATTTAAATTTCCTCCAATATTCCCTGGAACTCCTCCTAATGATGGTGCCAAAGGTGATGGTAACAATAAGAAGAATTGAGTTGTATTAGAATTGGTTGTAATTATTGAGATTAATAAGAAGGAAGTTTAATGTTTAGCTTTAACTTTTGTTGGTGCAATTAGTTCTTCAAATTAATAATTTAAACTATATTACCTCTATCGGGAGAATTAGTTTTGTAGTCCTACTAATTTATTAATAGTTTTATGCCTTTCTTTTTTTACAAGAAATCTTCGATTTTACTTATAAGAGATATGAAAATAACATAGTAACAAACAATATATCTGAAAGAAGAGTATGCTCTTCTATTCAAATTGTAAATAGCCGCAAGAGACCATTTCCTCTATCACTAATGTGGTCTACCTTTTTGTGTGTGTGTGTGTGTGTGTGTGTGTGTGTGTTTTTATTTATAAGTTTCAGTTTCATAATGCACTTTATGTATTTCATTTCACATTTTCGCAACAGATACACTGCAAGAAATGAGACTTGTCGACAAAGAAAATGGAAAAAGTATCAATGTTGGTTGTCAAGCTAAAAATAATTTTTTTTTGGTACCTATCTATTTATATTTCCACGAACAAATATTTACAGACATCAAAGAAAATCCAAGAAAACAGCAGCTTGGACATTTAGTCCCAAGTTTACTGAAACCTCAACTCTGCAAACTAATCTGTTTCTATATACAACCTCTTATGGGTAGAAATTTAGTGACTGCATACATTTGCCTAGTCTACGAATTCTACGTTTTCTCAAGTGTAGTTCTCTTATCACCTGCCTTATCACTTGATCCGCACTTCTTCTTTGAGACTTGAAGATCCTTGCATTACTTTCTTGCCATAGATGATGTACTCCCCCAGCTATTGTCATCCGATACGATTCCTGTTCAACATTTTTCCCTTTTGCATTTTCCATTGCCCATGTTACTTCATGCTGCCAATTGCTCACATCCCTCTGAATTCCTTGCCATAGTAATAGTTTGGACCACACTTGTTTGGCATATTCACATTCAAACAGTATATGATCAATATCTTCATTCTCCTTCGAGCACATAACACACTCCATGTCTTCAATATTTGCCCAACATGTAATCCTCTCCTTTGTTTGTAATCTCCTGTGTAATGCCAAGATCCAAGAATAGGATGAATAGCTATTTAGGTAATCCTGCATATTATTGCATATCAATCTTCGCCATGGGGTTTTCTGAAATTCTCCACGACTGAGCCCATATACTTTCTTTATTGAGTAGTTGCTCATTGTTTCCACATCTGCCTCAGTCAGTCCTATCTGCTCAAACAATCTTTGCTTTAATGATTTTTTGCACAATCCATGAAGCTTGAGTAGTCTTGGTTTCCCATACAGTACCTTTCTTTGTATAGTAAGAATGAATCCATTTAACCCATAAGAAATCTTTTTTCCTACATATATTCTATAATAGTTTCCCAATAGCTGTCAAATTCCACACATACATGTCTAGGATATTCAAGCCTCCTGCAGTTCTAGGAAGACATAATCTATCCCATGTAATAAGTGCTTTTTTTGTAATCTTATTTCCCCCTGTCCATAGAAAGTTCCTGCAAGTTGATTCCACCAGTTGAGCCACCTTTTTGGGTAGGCTAAACACTTGCGACCAGAATATTTGAATAGAGAAAAGCACAAATTTCACAAGCTGTAATCTGCCTGCATATGATAGATATCATGTAGTCCATGATTTGATCCTGGCCAGTATTTATCTAGGAGAGGTTTATATTGCAGAATTGATAGTCTTTTAGTACTCAAGGGGATTCATAAGTATCTAAAAGGAATCTCTCCCTTTTTGAATTAGATAGCATATAGAATATTATGTTGAACTTCCTGCTGCACCCCTCTAAAATACACTGATCTTTTATCAACATTAGCATCCAAACCTGACACCTGTGAGAAATGCTGAAAGTATTGGACCAGTAGGTTGACTAATTTCAGCTCTCCTTTGCAAAATATTAGAAGATCATCAGCAAACCCAAGCTGTACAATTTGCAGTTTCTTACACCTTGGATGGAATTTGAAGCTTGGTTCCTCACTGAGCCCTTTTAAACTACGTCTGAAATATTCCATAACTAGCACAAATAAAAAAGAGGATAGTGGATCCTCTTGTCTCAATCCTTTTCTTGCTGGAAATGGAACCACTGGCTCACCATTGAGTATGAGACAGTTGTAATGCAACACATGATCCATTTGACAAATTTAGCTGGGAACTGGAGACAACTGAGAATTTTCTCAATGTATGGCCATTCCACTGAGTCACAGGCTTTCCTCATGTCAATTTTCAGCATACATCTAGGAGTGATGCCTTTTATTCTATACCCCTTCACCAGTTCATGGCTCAATATGATGTTGTCTGTGATAAGCCTTCCTGGGACAAAAGCAGATTGGCTTTTATCCACTAGATTGTCCATAACACCCTGCATTCGTTTAGTGAGGATTTTAGAGATCAATTTATACAACATAGTACAACAAGCTATAGGTCTAAATTCATATATCTTTGATGGATTCTTGACTTTTGGAATCAGTGTTATTGTAGTGCAGTTAATAGCTTTATGTATATCCCCATCCGTGAAGAATTGAATCACAACAACTGTAACATATCTTCCAATCATAGACCAAGCCTTTTTGAAGAAGATAGCACTTAAACCATCACAACCAGGAGCTTTGCAATCATCTATGCTCATAAGAGTTTGATATACTTCTTCATGAGTAACCTGTGCTATCAGTTGCAATTGTTGTTGTCTTGTTAATCCAGTCCCACGCTTCATGATTTCTGGATTTACTGCTGGTAGTTGATCAACAGCACTGCCTAATATCTTCCTATAATAATTGGTCACCTCCTCTACTATGTCTTCTGGTTGTTGGAGGATATCACCCGTGGCATTAATAAGACTTTTGATCCTGGTTTGAGCTTGCCTATTCTTTAGACTAGCGAAAAATAGGCAGTGTTGGCATTTCCTAATTCCAACCATTTAGTTCTTGATTTCTGTTTTACTATACTCTCTTCAACAAGGCTCCATTTCTCTAATTCTAGCTTCAATTCCTTTTCTTCTGCAAACAACACATTTGGGTGATTGTGGCTTCCCATTTGTGTTTGAATATCATGTAGCTTCTGTCGATATATCCCAATCTTCTCCTCTACATTCTTGAATTCTCTTTGGTTTAACTACTTCAAATATATCTTCAACACTTTGAGCTTCCACCATATATCCTCCATGTGGTTTGTACCAGTTAGCCTGCACCATACATTAGCCACCACACTTAGGAAATCTTTGTGCACCGCTAAACAATTTAGAAATCTGAAAGGCTTTGGTCTCCTCTTCACAGCTTCCTTGAGTTGAATACTTAGTGGTGTATGATCAGAAATCCCAGGATTTAATATCACCACTTCTGTAACAGCAACTGTTAACAACCAGTCAACATTTACTAGAGTCCTATCTATCCTGCTACAGATTTGCCCATTTGACCATGTATATCTTCTACCCACTGTACGTAATTCAGCCATGCCACTTGACTATAAGAAATCATTAAAATCTCTGATCTCATTCTCCTGAACTGGATTACCAAATTGTCTATCATCCATGTCGTTTATTGCATTAAAATCTCCAATAGCTAGCCATGGTCCTTGAACAGAGTTGTTGACACTTATCAGTTCCTCCCATAGGTCCTTCCTTGTTTCAATAGTATGCATTTCATACACTGCTAACATAGTAATTTTTATTTGCAACTGAGGGATACTAACAATTCCATGGATAGCTTGAGCACTCATACCAGTTGTTTCAAATTCTACTCTATTTGGATCCCAAGTAATCCATATTCTCCCTTTATTACTATGTGAGTACTTTGCACACCATCTCCAATTTGTTGTAATCTTGTTGATCACTCTACTTGCATTCTCCTCATTGACTCTTTTCTCCAGTATTGCTATCAATCCTACATCATTATTTGTAATAAACTTCTTTATTTATTTCTGCTTGTATACTTTATTTATACCCCTCACATTTCATGCTATGATTTTCATTTAGTTGGTTGCTTGAGTTTTGGGTCCCCAGTATCACCTTGGTAGCTGCATTGTCCCTTCTCCTTAATAGAATTGTCCACTGATTCACCAGCTATTGCAGTAATTAGTGGACTAAATCCATTCACTACATTAATGCCTGTTTTTTCTCTTATTTTGGACTGTCCACCTTTTGCTGCAGATTTCCTTTTTTCCCACTCCCATTCTGTTGTTTTATCATCCTCACAATGTGACCTTATGTTCTGTATCATGTTATTATACTGTTCCTTTGCAGTTGTTTCCACCTTCTCTGGGTCTGTTCTTCTTTCCATTCCATCCTTGATTTTTGTTGCTACTGTTTGACTTCAAGTATGATCTGTGCTGGTCTGCAAACATGGCCAGCTTGGAGAAAAGTGTGGCAGTATTCAGGTATCCAATCGTATGCAACCTGTTGCTCAAAAACTTTGCCCATCGGATCCATAACTTTTATGACTCGAGGCATGTCCTTTGTAACTTCCATCTCTACTAGCAGCCTTGCATAAAAAAACCTCTCTACTTTACTCGTGCATTCATATGCATATATTGGGATTCCTAATCCACTCCCAATCCTACTAAGTGAATCCATACTCCAGCAGTTTAGTGGCAAGTTTGGCAGCTTAACCCATATAGGAATTATCTCTAATACCTCTGTATCAAAATCAAAGTTAGGTGTCCATGCTTTGACAATTATAGGTTTGTTCCTAATAGTATGTGGCCCTGACATCAACACAGCATCCGTATCTTCCATACTATTGAATTTAACTACAAAATATTCGTCATTATGAAAGTAAATTTTTGTCTTGCTAACAAAATTTCACTGCGTAGTGATGAAACGATCTAAAGCACCTATTGAAGGAGAATCACCAACAACATATAACACAATTTCATGTTTCCATTTTGCTGTTTCTCGATCTACCTCAGCATTATCTAATTCAACTACTTTTCTCCATTTTTGACCATAGGAGCAACAAATTTGAGGTTCATACCTCTAGCCACTAAATTGTTCCCAGCGAATAAGTTCACCCATCCTTTTTGTTTTCTGCAGTTCCCTATCCAATTGTCTATGAATCTGAACTTCCTGCTCCGTAATTGGCTTAATTGTACCTAGCTGCTCTTTCACCTTCTTCTGATTCTCCTTATCAGCATCAATTCTCTCAGCATTTGGACTCTTCGCCGATGTCATCAGATTTTGGCTTTGATCGCCATTGTCAATTGAAAGCGATCTAGCTGAAATCGATCCATGCAAAGGCGGCCACATCACACTTGAGTTTTGCAACTGTTCCATTGAGCTCTGAAGACTATGCATGTCCTCAGTCCTTCTCAATTGTTCCTTTCCATCAATTTTTGTCTTACTTGCTGGTTTCTTGCTCGGATTTGTGATCAGAATCACTCTCTTTGGTCTCCCTCTACCCATGCCGGCAGAGGCGCACATTAGCTCACCGTCGGTGCGTCAACCTCGATGTTTTAGAGAGAAGTCTAAAAAAATACTTGAAAAATAAATATTTAACAACCTATAATCTTGAAAAAAAAAACTGATCTACCAACCACTTTGAACGTCTCTCTAGTAAGTTAAATACATCACTATTATCTTGGAAAACCCAAAAAGTGTTAAAAAGCTTTTCACATTATGATGTAATCAAATACTAATCACGAGTTTCTTTCAAAAATAAGCGGTCATATTTACTTTTTACTTTTTTTTAACCATATACATAAATTATATACTGATTATACATATTTATACATATATAATATGCCTTCACCAACTATTTTTAGTTTAAACGGTTAAGTGAGCGGTTCTTTAGATTAATTCTTCATCAATATATAAAACCAATTTATAATTAATTAGAAGAAGGAAAACCGTCAAATAAGCTAGTATTCATATAAATGGACTATACAAGTTATCATTATTAAGTTGATTACAAAACAATTCCTCATTTTATTAAAAATTTGATTGTAATCAAGAACTATTTTGCTTCTAATTGATCTGACGAGGACCCTTTTATTTATTTTCTTTTTCATATTACATTTTGAATAAATATAGGGAAATCTTGTTCACTCTTTATCTACTAAAAATTGCATGCGTTTTAAGAATTCTCATTGTACGTAAACTTCACTACTTAAGATTGATCCAAATCAATATTCATATCTTTGATAAAGTGAATAACTCTCCTAATACTTATGAATCTCTTCCTTAATAACTCTATAAAAACCCCACTATAGCTAATTCATAATTCATCTTAGACTACAAGCCCTAATTAATTTCTTAGTTATTAACCATGGCAAAGAAAAGTCTCACTTTTCTCATTTGCATTTTCCTAGTTCTCAACCTATGTTTTGCAACTGAGAAGGGAGCTACAGCTACGCAAAAATCCGATTCATCCTCACAGGATAAAGGATTAGATTGGTTTCATCCATGGTTCCATCCACATTTTCCATGGTTTCATCATCCACATCCATGGCCATTCGTTCATCCACCAATGCCTGCTGATGGTTTTAAGTTTCCTCATCCATGGTTTCATCATCCACATCCATGGCCATTCGTTCATCCTCCGATGCCTGCTGGCGGTTTTCATCATGCATGGCCTTTCCCACATCCACCCATGCCTGCTGGTGGTTTTAAGTTTCCCTATCCATGGTTTCATCCTCATCCATGGCCATTCATGCATCCACCTGTTCCATCTCCACCTAAAGGAGACAAGAATTAATTGAAGATATGAAGAAAAGTGTTGGATCAATATATCTTATTGATCACATAATTTTCTTTAGGATTTATGTCTTAGGTTATTTTGATAAAAATGAATAGTAGGCTTAGCCTTTTAGGGTAGTATTTGGTTTCTGAAGATTTTCCAAGTAGCTTTCGTTGGTAGAAATGTTATTTAATTTGATTCCCCTTATTATGAAATAAAATCCAGTTTTAATTAATTATTGATTTTGTTTTTATGATTTGTAGTTATTTTAAACAAGGGACGCTAAACTAATAGAGTGTCTTTTTTTATTTTTAAAATTCTGATTCCTATTTGACGCAGATCAAAATCAGACTAGTGAATTTCGAATACTAGATGATCAACAAAAGACATCAGAATGTGTAACTGAGTTGTAAGGTTTAAATTAAATCAGAGATCCTTCTTCTATGTTCTCCTCTCCAACTAAAAATTTCAGTAAATAAAAAGAGACAATGATATAAGGAATACACCGTGGAAGATGGTAGAAACAGTAGAACTAATTCAACAAATAGTAGAAAGGAAAGGAGCTTTGGTTCAACACTGTTATAAGGAAGCAAATAAAATAGTTGTAACGACCCGATCGACCGTTTTGCTTTTCAGATCCCCGTTCTCCTAAATAAGACTCCCTGTATGTGCTTTTATTGTTTTATGACTTGCGGGGATGGTTAGTTCGGGTTTGGAAGGGTTCAGGTTGAAATCGGAACACTTAGTTCCTTAATAGTGGCTTAAAATGGTTAAGTTTGGTTTGAGTCAACGTTTTGAGCAAACAATCTCAGAACCGGGATTAGACGGTCCCAATAGGTTCGTATGATGATTTTGGACTTGGGCGTGTGTTCGGATGACCTGGGAGCATTTCAACGCTTATTATTGAAAGTTGGCGCACTTAAGGTTTTCAAGTTCTTTAAATTTTGTTTGAAGTAGGTTTTGGTATTATCGAGGTCCGCTTGGGATTCCGAGTCCCGCATGGTGATTTATGACTTGCACGCAAAATTTGGTGTCGTTATGGGTAGTTTAAATATGTTTTGAGGCGTTCAGAGTAAGGTGGAAGAACTTGAAGTTCATAAGTTAATTTGATTTGGTTTGGGGTGCAATTCTTAGTTTTGATGTTGTGTTACATGTTCCGTGGGTTCGAGCGAGTCCAATTACAAACTTGTTGGTATGTTTGGACGGGGCCTGGGGGGACTCGGGTGCTATTCGTACGATGTGCAGAACATGCTTGAATTTGGAAGAAGGGCTGAAGCAGCAGCAACAACAGTTCTGGTGCATTCGCATCTACGAGAAGCTAGCCGCAAGTACGAGCCAACGGGTGCAAGAGCGGATGGAAGTGGACTGGATAGTGTCCGCAGAAGTGAAGCTTCTTCTGTAGAAGTGGACTCGCTTCTGCGATTGAGAGATCGCATATGCGGAGGGGGCAGCATGGCAGGGTCGTAGGTGCATGAGGCGAGCCGCAGAAGTGGGCTCGCAGATGTGGAGTTCTTTCGCAGAAGCGGGCTCGCAGATGTGGAGTTTTTCCACAGGCGCGACTAAGGCTGGAGTGTGCGTATTCCACATATGTGGACAATTGCCCGCAGAAGCGGCAAAGCTGCTGCAGGTGCGAAAATCGTTGGGGCAGTGAAGTGCATTTATATCGGAACTTACTCATTTCTTCATTTCTCTCACTTGTTGGTAGGATTTAGAGCTCTTTGAAGAGAGGTTTTCACTTAGCACTTTGAGGCAAGTAATTTCTATACAATATGAGTTTAAATCACACATTATGGGTAGATTTTAACATAGAAATTGTGAAAATTTAGGATATTATTGGAAAACCTAGATTTTGATAAAAAAGGGATTTAACCACGAAAATGATTATAGAATTTGGTAGAAATTATTTATTTGAGTCCGTGAGATTATGGGTAATAATTATCTTCGAAAGTTTCCGGAATCCGGACACATGAGCCCAGGGGTGAATTTTAAGAATCTCCCAATTTGGGTTGGGTGATCACTCTAATAACTAAATCATGAACATGTGAGTGTATATTAATTAATTTATATAATCTTTGGCTAGCTTCAGATTATTAGTCATCAAGTTGAGGCCTTAGAAAGAATTTGTGGGCAAAGTAAGCTTTGGGGCGAGGTAAGTCTCTTGCTTAACCTTATAAGAGGAAATTTACCCCATAAGTGTTTTAAATTACTATTTACTTCTAATTGTGGGGGCTGCGTACGTACGAGGTGACGAGAGTTCATGCGTAGCTACAAATCATGCTTAAGCCAGGGTAGTTGTAGGACTCAAATCATGAAATACTTGTATTATTTACACTCTACTTGTTAATTTAAGTGCTTAAATTATATTGAAGCTTGATAATTACTTTGAGTTTTGGCGGGTTACTTGACCGTTAATAGAAATTGTGCTTTACTTGTCTATTAGTCTTGTGATAGCTTTTAAATCGGATGTTCGTAGAGTATTCTCTCTTCTTGTGGAGCGGACCGAAGGCCTGACAGTATAATAGATGCATCTATGGTTCGTGCCGTTCGACCCTCAGCAATATACACATTATTCTGGATCGGACCGTACGACCTCGACATAAATCGTGCGTGATAATGCTCGGAGCCCTATTACACTTGATATTATATTTATGACTTGAGAGGTTATAATTTATTTATTGGCCCGAAATTTGTTGGAGTTAGAACGTGTCAGTTGGAGATTTTTAAATTGATTATCAGTTAAAGAATCATTTATTCACTGTTTGCTATTGTGTTATTGTTATTGTTGTTATTATCGCTATTACTAGTCTTATGATACGCGTCTCGCGCGTGTACTTTAGCTCTGGAGAGTAAATTGTTTATAAAAGTAACATAAATATTATTAGAAATTATGTTTGAATAATAAATTGGAAGTCCAATTAAATAAATTGGAATGAAGAGGTCGGCGTTATTGATACTAATGGACAATGTAAAGCCTAAAATGATTATTATTAACTTAATATTGTATAACAAATAATTTAATATAAAATATATAGGAAGTTGTCATTTGGAATAAATGTAAATGTGTACCAATGGATAATGTTAAAAATATAAATTAATAATAATAATAATAATAATAATAATAATAATAATAATAATAATAATAATAATAATAATAATAATAATAATAATAGCATGAATTAAGTTACATCTTAAATTACCCATTGCATAGTCTTTTCTCGCGCAACCACTTTATCTATTATCATTAATTTCTATCTTGTATTACTATGAAATTTCAGAAATCAAATGTTTTATATTAGGTAAATCTTAATCGATTTTAAAGTTCCTTATATAACTTAAATAAAAAAAAAATTCAATAGTATATATTTTAATTGATTTCAAAAGTCTTTAATATTTTAGTTGATTTTGAAAATAATAATTTAAATAAATATTTTTGTCCAGTATAAAAATTTATTTTTATAGGACTTTTATCTCCTGGGCTATGTAGAAACTGTATAATCTATGAAGCCTCCTTCAATTTTTTGTCATTTCAGCAATAAATTATATTACGAATAGTGCCAATTAAAAGAAGTGAATAAACGAAATTTAGTTTATATAGATAGGAGTATCTATCAAGCCATCTCACTACTACTTGTGCAACCAAAATCTTTTATAGTGCATCTTAGTTTCTCATGTGTGCTTTTGTTTATTAGTAAGCAAAAAACGTTTTTTTTTGGTCTGAAAATGAATATGCGTTTATCAAGAATTGTGGTAATTACTTATGGCAATGAAAGATTGCAAAGAATACTAAAATTAACTTTCTAAATAATAGTGTACTTTAACAATAAAATAATTTTTATATGAACGTGAAGAAGCGTTAGACGGCAAATTTGTAGAAACGATAACATTTTAACATAAGTTGAACATTATGCATACCTGACGTGCCAAACCTAGAATGCCTTTTCGGAAGAAATTTATTCATTACGAGACCCTCTTTGAAATACTTTATATAGTTATACACAATTAAAACAATGATAAGATTTATGATAGAATGTATGAGTCCACTAAACTGTGTAGTGACCTGGTCTTATATAGGTTTCTACTGGTAGTGCTAATAAAGCACTGAGTAAATGGAACATAGAGTTTTTACGTGGAAAAATCCCTGCTCAAGGGGATAAAAAATCACGACCTACACTGGTAGGATTTCAAATTCACTATGATCAACTTTAGATTACAACCTATGAAATCTAGGAATTAAACTCTTAATCCCTCACTAGCTTGTAATACACCTACTACAAGCCACTTTGCAATACAGCTATTACAAAGACTTCAACTCATGACTAACTCTAGTCACAACACAAACACTGAAGGTTTATGGTTTACAAGGGGTTCTTAAGTAACACTTCTAGATAAGCAAAGTAGGAATTACAATGAAGAACAATTACAAAGTTACAACTCAACTAAGGACATAAAAGATACTTGCTATAGGAAGTGGTCCATAGTAGTGTTGTTCTTTGTTCTTGATGCACTTGAGACTTGAATGCTTTACAGATGAGCGGTTGGAGTGCTTGAATGAATTCTCAAGTGTTCCAGTGATGTTTTATTGTAATTCTCTTTGTTAATACCTTTTGGATGACATCACATAGATGATGTAAACACTTGGTTGATACAAAGCCTTTCCCAATGAGAAATGACTGCTGCACTGTAGCGTGTATAGTGCAGTCACTTTCCAACTGTAGAGTTGACTTCGTAATACTGTCAGGGAAACTCCAAGGGATCAGGTCCCTAAGTTGATTCTTTATCTTCTGAAGTCATAGCAACTCACATTGGCTGGAGTCCGTTGATTTGAGTTGTGTACCAAGTGTGTCAGGTTCCTTATCTGGTTCTTTGACAGTAAGTTTGTTAGATCATCAAAATATAAAGCTAAGGTACTGTAAACCCATCAATTTTCCCCCTTTTGATGATGACAAACTTAGATATTGAGAACACATGTTTAGAGAAAAATAAACCAGATGAAGTAACAGGAACTCGTGAACTGCACGAGTTCCTCACGAGTTCCCCCTGACTTTATGCTTCCCCCTTAATCAGATCACTGTTTCAATTATACTTCCCCCTTTTGGCATCACTAAAAATACACTAGCAAGTAATCAGCATAAAGAAGTCTTGCCTAACTAACTCATGCCACATGTGTGCACACAACATGATAGAAAGGAGAAACAGAGAAACATAAGCATTAAACAACAAAAGAGGATAGTTTTTATAAAACATAAGCCTTTGCCATTACAACAAAGGAAAATTTGGACTGTTATCAACATGAGCAGTACAAGGAAATTCCATCCACACCACAAAAGAAAAACAAAAACAACTGCCATAGAGTCATAAAAAACAAAAGAGATAATCCAGAAACTGGTCATGAAGGGTTAGCCTAGGGGACACTAGAAGGAGAGGGCTTAGCAAGAGTGTTGAGAACAAGATCAATTTGGGCATTGGCCGACATTTGCTCTGCGAGCAGTTTCTCCTTCAGGTTCTCCACTTGTTGCCTGAGATCAACATTTTCTTTGGTCAGACGAGTGATCTCCTCATTTGACCCTGGTGCCTCTTGGGCCTGCTGACTCTCCAGAATGGCATTCCTTACTTTCAACTTTTGAATCTCCTCAGTAGCTCTATTTTGGGCATTGATAAGCTGAGAGATTGTTGAAGTGATTCCTACCCCTCCACCCTTTCCAACACATTCACATTCCTCCAAAGTAGTTTGAGAGAAAGTCTGCTTCTTTGTCCCTATCTTGGGCTATCCCATAGGCACATCAAAGAACTTGAAATCATGCGTGAGCAGAAATACATAAGGAAGACCATGGTTTCCATATTTGAAAGTTGCCACCTTTTGCATGTGCTCAATCATGATGGCTGGCAAGTTTACAATGTGGAATCCATCCAGTACTTCCATCAAATACAAATGAGACTTGGAAGTGATGGACCTTCTCTCAGCACGGGGTGCAAGAACCTTGTTTACCAACTCAAACAATAGCTGATAAAAAGGAAGCAGAGCTTTCTTGTGTACTCGTTTCCCCCACTGGACTACGCCTTCCTTCATAATAGAATTCCTAAAATTTGAGCCACATACGTTCTTGACAGAGGACATACCATCAACATGGACCTGAAGTATGTCCCCAAGCAGAGCAACATCCAAAACAATATCAACTCCATTGACCAGAGCACATATATGATCAGTTTCAATAGGAAAGAGGTCTGCACAGAAACTTTGGACCTCATCCTCGTAGACTTTGGGTACATCCACCTTGAACAGATGTCCCCACTGTTGAAACTCGACCATGTCTATTATTTGCCTCATACCTGTAACGACCCGACCGGTCGTTTGAGATCTAGCGTGTCGTTCAGCAGTTGGGAGTCATAAACAACTTCATTTCGGGTATTTTGACTTGTGTGTATGGTCAGAGTTGAAATTCAGGAGGTTCATAGTTAAATTTAAAGGAAAATTCTCATTTCAGAAGTCTTAAGTTTAAGAAATCAACTAAGACTGGAATTTTGAGTAAACGACCTCAGAATCAGGATCCGAGGGTCCCAGCAGGTTTGTATGGTGATTTCGGACTTAGGTGTACGCCCGGATCGGGTTTTGGATAACCCGGGAGCGTTTCAGCGTCTAGGAAGTTAGCATTTTAGAAGGATTTCATGAATTTGGGCTTGAAGTGCATATAAGTGAGGTTGACATCCGTTTGGGATTATGATTATGGGAATAGCTCCGTATGGTGATTCTGGAATTGGGAGCGCGATCAGAAGTGAATTTGGATGTCTATAGGTCATTTTGGAGTCATTTGGCTAAAGATAGAAATTTGAAGGTTTTTGGGAAATCTGGTCGGAAGTGGAAGTTTTGATATCAAGATCGGAATGCGATTCTGGAATTTGGAGAAGGTCCGTAATGGTGAATATGACTTGTGCACAAAATTTGAGGTCAATCGGAGGTGTTTTGGTTGGTTTCGGTATAGTTGGAAAAATTTAGAAGTTTCAAAATTTTTAGGCTTGAATTTGATGTAAATTTGGTGTTTTCGTGTTGTTTTTGGTGTTTCGAAGGCTCGACTAAGTCCGTGTTATGTTTTGGGACAGGTTGGTATGATTGGGCGGGGTCCCGAGGGCCTCAGGTGGATTCCGGGTGGTTAACGGATCAAAGTTGAAGGTTGGAAAGGGCTGGTTTCTGCTGTCATCTGGTGCAACCGCACCTGCGAGGAACTGGCCGCAGGTGCGACCTGGGAGTCGCAGGTGCGAATTTGGCTTGGCCTGGCTGGGAACCACAGGTGCGATGAAAATTCCGCACCTGCGAAGCCGCAGGTGCGGGAAATAGTGCGCAGGTGCGATTTGGCTGGAGATTTGGGAAGTCGCAGGTGCAGGTGAATTGGTCGCACCTGCATGATTGCTGATGCGGATGAAGGACCCGCAGGTGTGGAAATAGGGCCTGGGCAGATTGTTTTTAAGCGAGAGTTTAGTCCATTGTCTTCACTTTCTTCATGGGATAGGCGATTTTTGAAGAGCTTTTAAGGGGGGATTCCACCAAGATTCAAGAGGTAAGTTCTTCTACTTGGTTCTAAAGTCAATTACAAGATATTGCATGGATTTTTGAGCATGAAATTGGTAGGAAATTGTGAAACTTTGAAGAAAACTAAAATTTGGTAAAATTGGATTTTTAGCCACGAATTGGGCATGAACATTAGAGTAAATTATATAATTGAGTTAGTAAGGCTATGGGTAGAATGTATCTTCGAGAATTTCAGATTTCCGGGCACGTGGGCCCGAGGGCATTTTGGTTATTTCTCCGAGTGGGGTTGGGAAAGTATATAATCTGAATTGAATGAGAGTATTAGGATGAATTTTCATGGCTTTGTCATTTATGTGGTAGTTTCGGAGCGTGGTGCGTCTGTTGGGGTCATCGGAAGGGCTTGGAAGCCGGTGTTAGAACTTCGGAGCGAGGTAAGTCTTCTTTCTAACTTCATGAGGGGGAATCGTCCCCCTAGGTGAATTAATTCAGTATATGTTGTTATCTTCGGGGGTTACGTACGCACGAGGTGACGGGTGTCCGTGCGTAGCTACTAATATGCTTATGTCCGGGTAGTCTAGGACCCACTAGCATGCTTTATGTGTGTACATGAAACCCTTCCTGTATTATTGAACTGTTTATATGACCGAAAACATAGTTAAACGTTTTGAAGGAAAGATGGAGTTCATACTGTTATCCTTCTAAAAAGAACTTGTTTCCGCTGTAAATATATGTGTACCTAGATTTGGTCATATCGAGGAATACCGTTAAATTTGACAAATGAGTTTTCAAAAACAAATGATTTCGCAACTTATGTTTCATGCTTCTTTGAATACGGATTTTTACTATTTTTCATGAGAAAAACTATTGTTCTTAATCAAAATGGAATTAAACGTATGGAAATGTGTCAGCACTCGAGTCGCAGGCATGATTCGCGATCGAGGGGAGCTTTATGTTAAATATATATATTTTTATCGAGTCAGCACACGAGTCGCAGGTATGATGCGCGGCCGTGGGATAACTTATTATTATTATATCGAGTCAGCACGCGAGCCGCAGGTATGATGCGCGGCCGTGGGATAGCTTATTATTATTATTATTATTATTATTATTATTATTATTATTATTATTATTATTATTATTATTAGTATTATTATTATTATTATTATTATTATATCGAGTCAGCACGCGAGCCGCAGGTATGATGCGCGGCCGTGGGATAGCTTATTAGTACTATTATCGATTCAGCACACGAGTCGCAGGGATGATGCGCGATCGTGGGATAGCTTATTATATCGAGTCAGCACACGAGTCACAGGGGATGATGGGCGATCGTTGGATAGCTTATTATTGTATCGAGTCAGCATGCGAGTCGCAGGTATGATTCGCAATCGTGGGATAGCTTTATGACCCCAGTATCTATGACCACCTTTATGACTCCGGCCGGTTGTCTTGTCCTGGTATGTGTATGATCACTTGAGTTTTGAGTCACTTGTAACTGGAGTGTCAAGTATTTGTTAAAAGGAGATTTTAGTACCTTGCTGTTTCTTTCAGTTATTATCTGCATTCCGTTATTTGCTATGCACTTGTTTCTCACTGTCTTTCATGTCTATTCAGTGTCTTTCATGTGTATTGTATTTCATTATTATTTTGTCACATGTTGTATTGTCGGACCTTAGTAAGAGTCTAACTTTCCCCTCGTCACTACCTCTCTGAGGTTAGGTGGGCGACTTACTGAGTACACGTTGTTTTCGTACTCATGCTGCACTTGCTGTGCATTTTATTGCACAGGTACCTTCATGGTAATGTGGAGGATTCGGAGACTTAGGCGAGCTGCATATTCTAGAGGCGATCCGCAGCTGATAGAGTCACCTTCGTACTGTATCTATTTCATTTTGATTTCCTTGTCCAGTTGTATTTCGGGCAGGCTTGTATTATTTGTAAAATTCATAGAAGTTGCTCATGTACTTGTGACACCGGGTTCTGGGGACGCGTTGGGATTTACTTCATTAAATTAAATTGATGTGCTGTCATATTTAAGTTTACTAAAATTTATTTGTTTGATTATGAGATGCAAGAGAAAGTAATGATTTCGAAAATGTTAAAAACTGGAAAGTTATTTCAATAAATTAATGTTTTGGCTTGCCTAACCTTGTGTCCGGCGCCATCACGGCCTTAGGCATTTTGGGTCGTGACAATACCGGCCATTTCAGAGATTTCTAGGTCAAAGGTAAGACCCCACAAAACCTTTTGATACCTCAGCCGCTCCTTAGCATACATACTTTCATGTTTCACTCTCTTTGCAGAATAAGGTTCCCTCACAGTTTCCAACTTTCTTTTCCCAGACTTCACACTCGATTTACCCTTTCGACTTGACTTCACTAAGACATCTTCATCAGACAATGACTGTTCACGCACCACTTGTTTCATCTTGTCACCACTTTTCACTAACTTTGAACTTGGCGTAGCAACACCTTCCTCTGAAGCATTTTCAGCAGATCGCTTCTTAGTCTGAGACCTTTTACCCAAGGAAATTGGTTCCTCTTTTGCTTCCTCATCCACCCCCACTACAGGAATGTTCTTGTCACATACAACCTCTCTCTTTTTCACCAGCCTCTTCTTCTTCTTCTTCTTCTTGCTACTTCTTTTACTCTTCTGCAGGGCAGACTCAAAAGCCTCCTTTGACTACAACATAATGGTAGTTCGCTTAGGAGAGGGCTTAGGAGTGGCTACTGGCCTCCTTCTGGCAATGAACGCATCTTGAGCCACATTGTCCCGATCTTCTTCATCACTAGACTGCATGGTAGGAGCCAAAATCCCCAAAGGCTTAACATCAAGGTGAAGAGAAGAAGCAGGGTCGAAACTGACATGGGAAGAGGATCCTTGACCTGTTTCCTCAAGAGAGGGGTCAGGTCCTTCAAGAAGGGCCCCAATAGTTTCTTCTAGTGCATAATTTTCAAAGAGCACCACAACTCCTTCTTCCACTGACAACTGAGTCTCTTTCCTCTAAGATTCATGCATAGAAGTGGAGACCCCATACACTATACCCTAAACAGAGATGGTCAAAATGTTTTTATGTCTCCTTTCTCTAGAGATTCCATTGGTGCAACAAACTCTGAGACAGGGGCACTTGAAGACTGATCAAAACTAACCTCAAAAACCTTTTCTGCTTGTGGAGTCTCACTTTGTTCTCCATCTTTGTTGTGTTCTGCGAAAATCTCAGGCGACATAGACGAGAGACTATCAAGTTTGGAGGTTTCTGAGTTTTCAACACCTTGAGAGAGAGAAGGGTCTAAGGGAGTGATGGGAGAAATAGAGGGTGAAGGAGAATCAAGTTTAGGAGTATCATCTGCAGTGGTGGTAGAACAAGGAATATTGAGGGGTATTTCGGAGGAATCAATGGTTTTGTCTGGGGTTTTCTTGACTATGGTAGGGATTATCGGTTGATTTTCAGCCATGGTGGAGAATGAGTTTGAAAGTTCTTGAGAAGGGCTGAAGAGAGGGAAAGTGAGAGAGATAGAGAGAGATAATCGTTCAAAGTGATGAGAGGGTTTTAATGGGAGAAGAGAAAATTATGAGGGAGAGGGAAACCAGTTCTGAAATGGCGGTAGTTTTATGGGGAGTTGCAACGTTTCAGAGGGAAGTGAAGGGACTTGAATTAAAAGACGTGACATAAGTATCTGAAAAGGTTGATGACATCACACTCAATTTTTGTTTCCTTTTAAGATATGTATGAAAAAGCACAAGACTACTAACATGTGGTACAAGAACCAGGTTCCTGACCTGTCTTTCAAAAATTCTCAATCCTCTTTTACCACTCATGCAGTGCGTCTACAACTTCTATAATCATCATGCGTGTCTACCTGCAATGATATATAAGTGAGTTAGACTTGGCCGGAAAACACTTTAGCTAATGTTACCTGAATGTGACTTTCATAGCCATATGGTAGGAATCAGGTTCTCAATAAGGCTTTATTACCCGCAGCTCCAGCCTATTTCTCTCAAAATGTTCTTTGCTAAGTTCTTTGGTAAAGATATTTGCAATTTGGTCTTCTGTACTACAAAACTTCATACAGATAAGCCCTTTCTCCAAATTGACTCTAAGAAAATAATGTCTCACATCAATATGCTTGGTTCTTTTATGTTGAACCGGGTTCTTGGCCATGTTGAATGCACTGGTGTTGTCACATAGAGGAGGCACACAGTCAGTGTACACACCAAAATCTTCCAATTGTTGTTTGATCCATAGGAGCTGAGCACAACAGGAAGCTGTAGCAACATAATCTGCTTCTGCTGTTGAAAGAGCATAAGAGTTCTGCTTCCTTGTGCCCCATGAGATGCGACATGATCCTAGAAAGTGAGCCATTCCATAAGTATTTTTCCTGTCCATAGGATAACCTGCATAGCCAACATCATCCTACCCAATAAGATTAAAATTTTCACCTGAAGGGTTGTACATGGCCAGGTCCTATGTTCCCTTAAGATATCTCAAAATTCTCTTGGCAGCCTTCAGATGAAATTCCTTGGGATTTGACTGAAACCTTGCAAATAGCACTACACTAAAGACAATATCAGGTCTGCTGGCAGTGAGGTAGAGAATAGACCCAATAATGCCTCTATACATGGTTTAATTTCCTCCTGATTGTAGCCTTGAACCACTAGCCTTGCCTTGTTCCTTGTAGTGTTTCCATGTTCATCAAGCTTATTCATGAATACCCACCTTTGTTCCTATGATGGTTCGGTATGGAGGACTAGGTACCAGGTGCCATATGTTGTTCCTTTTGAACTTACGCAACTCATCTTGCATGGTTGTGATCCAGTCTGCATCTTTTAAGGCTTCCTTGATGTTTTTGGGTTCTATTTGGGAAAGAAAGGCTAAGAAAGCAAGTGAATTTCTGGCTTTTGATCTGGTTTGTACTCCTGAATCCAGAGGGTTAATTATGTTGTCAAAAGCATGGGAGCTTTTTGTGTTTCCAGTTGGGCACTTGAACCTCATTTGTAGAGTAGCTGAGTAAGTCTGACTGGTTCCCTTGCATTCTTCTCTCAGCTGCCTGGTTCCTCTCCAGCTGATGAGGAAGGGGCTGCATTGTCTTCACTTGTATCCTTCACTTGACTCATCATGTCTGCCTTTTCATTTGCCATATCAATGACTTCACCTGGAACTAGCAGAGGCTCTCCATCCTGATCTCCCTTGTTGCTTTTTCTCACAAGAAAGGTAGGATTCGTCAAAGATTACATGTACACTCTCCTATACGCACTGAGTCCGCTTATTGTAGACCTTGTAGGCTTTTCTTTTAGAAGGATATCCCAAGAAGATTCCTTCATCACTCTTGGCATCGTCTAATTCTGTTGCATGATCTGATCTTATGCAGGCTACTTTTGAGTCCCTCTTCACTTGATTTTTCTTCACAAAGGCTTTTTCCTCCTCTGCTTTGCACACTCATAGGGCCACATAAATCCATATGAAGGATATCAAGTGGTTTTGAAGTACTGACATCCTTATTTGGCTTAAATGAGGCTTTCATATGCTTCCCTTTGGCGCAAGCATCACCAACTTTGTGCTCCACGAACTTTGACTTGGGAGACCACGCACCAGGTCCTTCTGAACTATCATATTCAGAAGAGAAAAGCTCGCATGCCCCATTCTTTTATGCCATAGCTCAGCATCATCATCAACTACTTTCAAGAAACTCAGATCATCACTTTGTATGGACTCAAAGTTAGCAACATAGATGTTCTTGTATCTTTTGGCCACCAGTACCACTTCACCCGTTACTAGATTAGTAATTGTGCATATCTTTGACAAGAACTCCATCTTGTTTCCTTTATCACATATTTGAAAAACTCAAGAGATTGTACTTGAGGCCATTAACATAGTACACATTCTCAATTGAGTGAGTGAGTGATTTCCCAATCTTTCCAACTTCAAGAATGTATCCCTTTTTCCCATTGGCAAAGGATACACTTCCTCCTTGCAGGGCTTTTAGTGAAAGAAAGTCCATGGTGTTCTTAGTCATGTTTTTTGAGCATCCACTGTCCATGAATCATTGTTGACTGATTCCTTTCATTGTTCCCTGCACAAGGAAATCAAGAGTTAGATTTAGGAACCCAAGAAAGTTTGGGTCCCTTGTAATAAGAAAGAGGATGAATAAGTTCTCTTTTAGTACATGCAGGTAACATGCATTTTTTATGAGTAGCACCTGGTCCCTTTTCAACAGTTAATCTTTCAGCAAAAACTTTATTTTTCTGAAGAGACTGAACCCTGGCTTGGCAATTTTCTTTGAAATGCCCATTGTTCCTACAGTGGGTACACATCAAATTATCGGGTACACTAACATATTTGCTATGAGGTTTGTAAGGAGTTCTCTCCCTTTGAAACCCCATTCCCTGCTTGTTTCCTCCATTGTTAATGTACATGGAAGTAATAACATCCGAGGACCAGGTCCACTTAAGAGACTTTTCAAAGTCATTTTTTATTCTTTCCAAATCTGCTTGAAGTTGTCTAGTTTTCTCAAGTTCAACACATAAACTGATTTTTACAGGATTTAATTCGTTTTCTAGCTTGATATGTGCTTCACTAGCAACTCCTTTTCCTCTATCAGCCTTTCTAGACACACATTCTGCTTTGAGTTTCTCTATTGTTTCCTTCAAATCTATCACACTAAGAGGTCATCTCTATCTTGTTCTAAAGCATCAATTTTCTCCACTAAGTCATTCTTTTCTTTACTAAAATTTTCAATGGTTTATTTTAAGTCAACATCTATACCATCAAATCATCTCTTTCATGTTCTACACTAGCAATTTTTCCAGTTAGAACCACATTTTCATTTTTCAGATTGCTTATGGTTTCCTTCAGATCAACTACACAAACTACCAAATCATCTCTAGTTTGTTCAGCATCTCCTAACTCTATGGTTAAGGCATCCTTATCATCTACAAGACTATGATAGGCATCAATTAACTTACTTTCTAATGACATGAGTTTCTTGGGAGAGTAGGATTTCAGATTTCTCTGAACATCCCTGAAATTTACCTCATCATTGTCATCATCTTCAACATTGTCTGATTGAGCCATCAAAGCAAATATTGAATCATATTCATTTGTTTCACTTTCAACTGCCATCATAGAGCTATCATCTGCATCAGTTTCCTCTTCAGACTCACTGGAGGAATCTCCCCATGCCGCAAGATCTTGCTTCAAAACATTGTTAGCAGCATTTTTTTTTCTGAAGTGTTTGTCAGGAACCAGGTTCCTCTTTGCTTCTTTATAAAGGTTTTACTTGAAGTTTTCTTGCTTCAGGAGAGGGAAATCTTTAATGAAATGCCCTGGCTTTCCACATTTATGACAAAGGTCATAATTCTTTGGTCTGCTGGAACTACCTCTCTTTGGTATCCCTCCATTTCTTCTGATCATCTTCTGAAACCTTTTGGTTAAGTAAGCCATGTCACTGTCCTCCTCACTTGAGTCATTGCTTTCAGCTTTGAGTACCAAGTTCTTTTTCTTCTTTGGTTCTCTTCTTTCACTGTCCTTCTTCTTCATTTCGTAGGTTTTCAGATTTCCAACTAGCTCATCTATGGTCAGCTCCTGCAGATCCTTTGCTTCAGTAATGGCATTCACTTTACTCTCTCATGAACTGGGCAAGACACTGAGAATTTTCCTCACGATATTTTTCCAAGGAATGATTTCACCAAGCGAGTGTAGCTCATTTATGATTGAAGTGAATCTTGTGTGCATGTCTTGAATGGATTCATCGTCCTTCATTCTGAAGAGTTCATACTCGGTGGTGAGAATGTCAATCTAAGATTGCTTTACTTGAGTGATTCCCTCCTGAGCTATTTGTAAAGCTTCCCATATCTCCTTGTAATATTGACAAGTTGAGATCCTGTTGTATTCGTCAGGTCCTATGCCACACACCAAAATTTTCTTGGCACGAAAAGTTTTCTCCACAGCTTTCCTATTTGTATCATTGTATTCTTTCCTGGTTTTTGGCAGTGTCACTGGAGAGTCTCCAACCTTCTTTATTGGGGTATAAGGACCATCACAAATAACATCCCATAACGCAGAATCTTCTACCATGATAAAGTCATGCTTTCTTGTCTTCCACCAACTATAGTATTGGCCGTTGAATCTTGGGGTTCTATAAGTTGATTGTCCTTCCTCGAAGTTTGGTGGAGCAACCATCTTGAGGATCCTCTCTAGGTGATAACTTTTTAGAAAGGACCTGCTCTGATACCAATTGATAGAATGTATGAGTCCACCAAACTGTGTAGTGGCCTGGTCCTATATAGGTTTCCACTGGTAGTGCTAATGAAGCAGTGAGTAAATGGAACATAGAGTTTTTACGTGGAAAAATCCCTGCTCAAGGGGATAAAACCACGACCTACACTGGTAGGATTTCAACTTCACTATGAGCAACACTAGATTACAACCTATGCAATCTAGGAATTAAACTCTTAATCCCTCACTAACTTGTAATACACCTATTACAAGCCACTTTGCAATAAACCTATTACAAAGACTTCAACTCATGACTAACTCTAGTCACGACACAAACACTGAAGGTTTATGGTTTACAAGGGGTTCCTAAGTAACGCTTCTAGATAAGCAAAGTAAGAATTACAATAAAGAACAATAAATAAGTTACAACTCAACTAAGGACATACAAGATACTTGCTATAGGAATGGCCCGTAGTAATGTTTTTCTTTGTTCTTGATGCACTTGAGACTTGAATGCTTTACACATGAACGGTTGGAGTGCTTGAATAAATTCTCAAGTGTTCCAGTTATGTTTTATTGTAATTCTCTTTGTTAATACCCTTTGGATGACATCACATGGATGATGTAAACACTTGGTTGATACAAAGCCTTTCCTAATGAGAAGTGACTGTTGCACTGTTTCTCCAATGTAGCATGTACAGTGCAGGCAGTGACTTTCCACCTATAGAGTTGACTTCGTAATGCTGTCATGGAAACTCTAATGGATAAAGTCCCTGAGTTGATTCTTTATCTTCTGAAGTCATAACAACTCACATTTGCTGGAGTCCATTGATTTGAGTTGTGTACCAAGTGTGTCAGGTTCCTTATCTGGTTCTTTGACAGTAAGTTTGTTAGATCATCAAAACATAAAGCTAAGGTACTGTAAACCCATCAATTTATATAAGTAAAATTTTGAGGTTAAATTCCGAATTTTTAGGAGAGATTAAATAACTTAAATTTATTTGACTGTAAAGTCCTAAATAATTACTTAAGTAAATATCCTAAATCTTAGGAAAATATTAAATGCTTATTTCAAAATATTAGAAAAATAATCAAATGACCATTTTTTCTAGTGTGAACTCTATTTTAAAAGAGTAAATAAGGCGAACGCCATTTCGCTAATGGTCTTCGTGCTATTATTATTATTATTATTATTATTATTATTATTATATTATTATTATTATTATTATTTTATCATTATTATTATTATTATTATTATTGTTATTATTATTGTTATTTTTATTTTATTATTATTATTATTATTATTATTATTATTATTATTATTATTATTATTATTATTTTTATTATTATTATTATTATTATTATTGTTATTATTATTATTATTATTATTATTGTTATTAGNTAATAATAATAATAATAATAATAATAATAATAATAATAATAATAATAATAATAATAATAATAATAATAATAATAATAATAATAATAATAATTATTATTATTATTATTATTATTATTATTATTGTTGTTGTTGTTGTTATTGTTGTTGTTGTTATTGTTATTATAATAATAATAATAATAATAATAATAATAATAATAATAATAATAATAATAATAATAATAATAATAATAATAATAATAATAATAATAATAATAATAATAATACTAGGTTTCATCCCTCAAATAAATGCCTTCAAATATCCCTAGGTTTTTTTTTTAATTATTATTATTATTATTACTATTATTATTATTATTATTATTATTATTATTATTATTATTATTATTATTATTATTGTTACTATTTGTCATGACCCAAATCCTAATCTAGGTCGCGATGGCGCCCAACGCCGATGTTAGGCAAGCCAACACAATTAGTCTAGTGAGTTCCATTTAATTTTATAAAACTTTATTAACAATACTTGAGTTTTTGTCACAAGCATGAGAAAATAACAAATATCAAAGGCAAATTTAATTACAATGATCAAGAAGTTAAATTTACATAGTTAAATTTCCAAAAGAATAGTCTTCTAATGTGTGTGCCAGAACAGGTGTCACAAGTATACATGCATCTAGTAGAAGGAATCAAAAGAATACATCTATCCTACTGTCTGACAGGATATAGACATAATAACAAAAGGGAAATACTCCAACGTGCTGCTAAAAAACATCAAGAGAAGCAACTCACCGTGGAATCTCTGATCTCGTGAAGTCAAGAACGTGCTCCAGACTGATAACAAGATGCACCTGCATCAGAACCAGTACAATTAAGTACAGAAGCGTAGCATGAGTACATAAACATTATGTACCCAGTAAGTATTCAATCTAATCTCGAAGAAGTAGTGACGAGAGGTCGACTTGACACTTACTAGGGACAAAACAATTTATTTAAATATAAGCTAAGCATGAATATCAAAGATGAATAACAATAAAGACAAGAAATGACAAGTCTTTCCACAGGTACATTTATGTGTCAATTCCTATCAACATGTTACTAATTTATTCTCCAGGGCCTTTTAACGGTTTAACAATCACATGAAAATACCAAGAAAATAACATGGGCATAATATGCCGAGGACGTACGACCCGATCCAACAAAAAAATAAATATGCACTGCCGAAGGGTCGAACGGCGCGAACCATAGATGCATCTATTAACCAGCCGAGGCGAATGGCCCGCTCCCATGAGAATAGTGGAAGAAATCACCCCGCTCGTGGAATATAATTGTGAAGCGGTTTCACATAAACACAAGACATTCTCCTCAATCCATTTTTCAAATTAATGATTTACTTGAAACCTTTAAATTCTTAAGATATTGATATAAACTTTCACTCAATGATGATAGTGCATGTAAATCAATTAACAATGCACAAGGCATGGTGTAAACCTAAACTATATGGACATAGCAAGAATAGTCACTACGCACGGACCCTCGTCACCTAGTACGTACGTAGTCCCCCACAATTATTCACATGATCAATTATTTCACCTAGGGGGAAGGTTCCCTCTTACGAGGTTAGAAAGGAGACTTTACCTCGTATCAAGTCTACTTCCCGATTCAAGAATGCGCCTGAATCTCCAAATTCGTCGCCCAACAACTCGAAACTAACCAAACATTACATAAATTAATCAAATCATGCTCAAAAGTTCACCAATTTCCTATTTAGATGGTTACCCAACCTAGTTTGCATGATTCCTAAAATCCAACCTCCCGCCCACATGCTCGGATTCCGAAAATTTTTGGGAGAGGTTGTTACCCATAAACTAAGGATCAGTAATATATGATTTTTTACTAGATTCCATAACAAATTTCGTGGTTAAATCCTATTTTTATCAAAACCCTAGGTTTTACTCTAAACTCATAATTTTCACTAATCATTGTGCGTTAATCTACCCAAAAACTAAGTAATAAACTCACATTAAGTAGGAAATACATTACCTCAAGGTGCTAAGTCGAAATCTCTGCTTTGGGAACTCCTAAATTGCCCAAGGTTGTAATAAATGCCCTCAAATATTCCTAAATATCGACTTTAAAACGACCTTACTGCCTCCAGTGCTTTCGCACCTGCGACGAGTGGCCCGCACTTGCGGTCTCGCTTCTGCGGACCAACGTCCACATCTACAAAAAGATTGGGGGTGG
>ML395342.1:0-57283 GCA_005239525.1 Nicotiana knightiana | reverse complement strand
GGGGGGGGGGGGGGTACTGACAGGGATCGAATATGCGAAAGGGGGGCCGCGCCTGCGGCTCCGCTTCTACGAAGAAAGGACCGCATCTGCGGATCTTGGGCACCGTCTCGATGGACGCATCTGCGAGGTTTCCACCGCATCTACAGTCTCGCACCTGCGACTGGCCAATCGCAGGTGCGGTCGCACTAGATCTGGTGCACCAGCAGCTCTTTTAGAGCTTGAACTCTCATCGTGCGACGTGTGAATGGCATCCGAGGCCCCTGAGGCCCCGTCCAAACATACCAACAAGTTCTAAATCATAAAACAAACTCGCTCAAACCTTTGGAACACCCAAAACAACATTAAATCTAAGAATCATACCCCGAAACCAATTAAATTCAACTTGTAAACTTTAAGTTCTTAAATTCACTTCCAACATGCCGAAACATACTTATACTACTCGGAACGACACTAAATATTGTCTGCAAGTCTTAAATTACACTACAAAACTATTTTCCAGTCTCGAAATTCCATTTGGACCTCGATAACCGCAAAACACATTCCAAACCTCAATTATAGAACTTCAAGAATCATATTCCACTATTTGGCGCCGAACGGGGACATCCAAAACTTGTTCCGAACATACCCCCAAAGTTCGAAATAATCATACAAACCTATTGGAACCTTCAAATCCCGATTCTGATGTCGTTTACTCAAAGTGTTGACCGGAGTCAAACTTGGCCTTTTAGGCCAACCTTAAGGAACTAAGTGTTCCAATTTCTACCCAAACTCTTCCAATCCCCAAACCAACCATCCCCGCAAGTCATAAATCAATAAAAGCAAATATATAAAGTCTTATTTAGAGGTACCGGGTTCTAGGAAGAAAAATGACCGGTCGGGTCGTTGCATTCTCCACCTCTTAAAAAAATATTTGTCCTGGAATGGGTCTAGAATCATACTTAGAGTGCTGAACCAGTGTGGATATCTGCTCCAGATTTCCTCCTCAGACTCCCAAGTCGCCTCCTCGATTGGTTGACCCCTACAAGGGACCTTCATGGCGGAAACCCTCTTAGACCTCAACTGGCGATCCTGCATGTCAATAATGGAAACTGTCTTCTCTTCGTAGCCCAACCTCTCGTCTAGCTGAATAGTACTAAAGTCTAACACATGAGATGAGTTGGCATGGTACCTCTGAAGCATAGACACATGAAAAAACAGATGAACTCCTGATAAGATGGGAGGTAAAGTGAGCTCATAAGCAACCTCCCCAACTTGCCTCAACACCTCAAAAGGACCTATAAACCTCGGACTCAGCTTGCCCTTCTTCCTGAACCTCATAATACCCTTTATCGATGAGACTTTCAAGAGAACCTTGTCGCCAACCATAAATGATACATCACGTTCCTTATGATCCGCATAACTCTTCTGTCTGGACTATGCCGTGCGAAGTCTCTTCTAAATCAGCTTTACCTTTTCCAAGGCATCCGTTACCAAATCTGTACCATATAACTTAGCCTCTCCAGGCTCAAACCACCCGATGGGGGGAACGACATCGCCGCCCATATAAATCCTCAAATGGAGCCATCTCAATGCTGGATTGATAACTGTTATTGTAATAAAACTCAGCCAAGGGTAAGAACTGGTCTCACTACCCTCCAAAGTCAATCACACATGCCCTGAGCATGTCCTCCAATATCTGGACTGTCCGCTCTGACTACCCGTCGGTCTGAGGATGAAATGCTGTGCTGAGCTCTATGCGGGTTCCCAACTCACTGTATGGATCTCCAGAAATGTGAGGTGAACTGAGGACCTCTATCTGATATAATAGACACGGGCACACCGTGCAACCGAACTATCTCCCGAATGTAGATCTGGGCTAACCTCTATGAAGTATAAGTAGTAGCTACTGGAATGAAGTGTGTTGACTTGGTTAACCTGTCTATAATAACCCAAACTGCATCAAACTTCCGCAAGGTCCGCGACAACTCAACTACAAAGTCCATAGTGACGCGCTCCCATTTCCACTCAGGTATAAGCATCTGCTGGAGTAGGCCTCCTGGCCTCTGGTGCTCATACTTAACCTGTTGGAAATTTAAACATCTGGCCACATGCTCCACTATGTCTTTCTTCATTCGCCGCCACCAGTAGTGCTGCCTCAGGTCACGATACATCTTCGTAGCACCTGGATGAATAGAATACCGTGAACTGTGTGCCTCCTTTAGAATCCTCTCCCTCAGGCTATCAACATTAGGAACACATAGGCGACCCTGAAGTCACAGAACACCATCCTCACCAATAGAAACCTCCTTGGAACCACCCTGTAGTACCTTCTCTATGAGAACTGCCACTTGCGGATCATTGAACTTCCGAACCTTGATCTTCCCTAATAATGAAGACTGAGCAACAACACAAGCAAGAACTCGACTGGGCTCTGAAATGTCCAGCCTCACAAGTCTGTTATCCAAGGACTGAATGTCCAGGGCTAGTGGCCTCTCCTCCGCTGAAATGAATGCCAAGCTACCCATACTCTCCGCCTTCCTGCTTAAGGCGTCTGCAACCACATTAGCCTTGCCGGGATGATAAGGAATGGTGATCTCATAATCCTTCAGTAACTCAAGCCATCTATGCTGCCTCAAATTACTATCTCTTTGCCTTAACAAGTGCTGCAAACTACCGTGGTATGTATAAACCTCACAAGACACTCCATACAAGTAACGCCTCCAAATCTTAAGAGCATGAACAATCGCAGCTAACTCCAAATCGTGTACGAGGTAGTTCTTCTCATGAACCTTCAGCTGGCGTGAAGCATATGCAATAACCCGTCCCTCCTGCATCAATACACATCCTAAGCCAACGCGTGAAGCGTCTCAATAAACTGTATAACTCGAACCAGAAGGCAACACTAGAACTGGTGTTGTGGTTAACGTTGTCTTGAGCTTCTGAAAGCTCGTCTCACACTTGCCGGACCATCGAAATGGGGCACCCTTCTGGGTTAATCTAGCCAGAGGTGATGCAATGGATGAAAATCCATCCACAAACCGATGATAATAACCCGCCAATCCCAAGAAACTTCTGATCTTGGTTGCTGAAGTAGGGCATGGACAACTCTGAACTACCTCAATCTTCTTAGGATCCACCTTGATACCCTCTCCGGACACCACATGTCCCAATAATGCCACCGGATCTAACCAAAACTCACACTTGGAGAACTTAGCATACACCTTTTGTTCCTGCAAGGTCTGGAGCACTACTCTCAAATGCTGCTCGTGCTCCCCCAGGCTGTGTGAGTAGATCAAGATGTCATCAATGAAGACAATGACAAAAGAATCAATATAAGGCCTGAACACCCTGTTCATCAAATCCATGAATGCTGCTGGGGCATTAGTCAAGACAAAGGACATCACCAGGAACTCATAATGACCATATCTCGTACGAAAGGCAAACTTCGGAACATCCGAGTTCCGAATATTCAGCTGATGGTACCCTGATCTCAAGTCAATCTTATAAAAGATCCTAGCACCCTGCAAATGGTCAAACAAATCACCGATGCGCGACAACGCGTACTTGTTCTTGATGGTAACTTTGTTCAACTGGCGGTAGTCAATACACATCCGCATAGTCCCATCATTCTTCTTCACAAATAACACTAGAACACCCCAAGGCGATACACTCGGTCTGATGAACCTCTTACCTAGAAACTCCTTAAGATGTTCCTTCAATTACTTTGGATCCATATGGTTTGGTGGAATAGATATAGCTGGGTGCCTGGGGCTAAGTCAACACAAAAATCAATATCACGATCTGGTGGCATGCCTGGAAGGTCTGAAGGAAACACATCGACAAACTCCCGAACCACTGGTACTGAATCAATCATCGGAGACTCTACGGTGGTTTCCACACATAATCAAGATAATCCAAACAACCCTTATCGACCATACGTCGAGCCTTCAGAAAAGAAACAAACTGATTAGCTGCACTAACTGTCGTGCCCCCTTTTTCTCCTCGCAGAGTTCGGGTTTCGACATTTTGGGATAACTTCCTCCCTTTTGGGATGTGGTATGGGATTTGAAGAGTCGCCACCTAATGGATTAAGGTGCGTTAGTACATCTAAAGAAAATAACTCATAAACTGGTTTACATCACTAGAGATTGGGTAAGGGCTCGAAACTACCTTAAGGGGAAGGTGTTAGGCACCTCTCGAGGTCCACAACGGTGGGTCCCGACCAAACTCAATTTAAGAGAATTAGTCTTTTAAGGAAATAAATCATTTTAAAGAAATAGAGATTACTTTGAAACAGAAATTAAAGCGGTCCTAGGTTTATTAGCCTATAGGATCACTTCTATGAAATACTCGGTAACCTTCCTCAAATAGAGATGTTACGCGTAGCATTAGCGCACATGTCATCATCTCCTTTACTACCCAATTACCCTCCCCCTTTTCAATTATTATCTAAGCGTTCTAATAGTATTTGGTACGTATCCTATGCATGCACTACCCGTCCCTTACCTATGGCCCTGGAGGTGTTTAAGACCTATAATTAAGGTGGTTCTGGACTCACCTATGTTGATTAAAAGGGGAAAATCTAAGCGAAAAACTAAAAATCAAGTAAGACTGTCACATAAGGAGCAGTTAAGGGGGCTCATATTTACCTCCACAAATAAACAAAAAATTGCACGCTTATTCAAACAAGCAGTTTTAGATGATTTAGGGGGTCCTATAGGAAGGATATCTAAATGAGCTCACACAAAATGTACAAAAGTTTTATTAAGCGAGGCAGTGAGTATGTATCAGTTTGCCTACTGATTTTCTATCACTTACTGAATCTGGGCATGTTTCAAGCAAGAAGAAAACCACAATTTTAAACCTAGGATCTTAATTATCTTACAGACTTTCCTAAGTGATAAACGGGCAGGATCCTATAGATATGGTATATAAACTTTAATCAGACCATGATTATAAACCAGAGACTGTTTTAACAGGCAGATTTCATCTCTTTAGATCCTATAGGCATGCTTTCTATGTGCTGAAACTGATTATAAGCGTTATTTCCTATAGACATGATATTTAAACAAAGAAATTGATTTTTTACACTTACTTCTTAGAGGCATGATGTCTAAGTCTTGAAACTGTTTTTACACTTATTTCCTATGGGCATGATATCTAAGTGAGCGGAGATATTAATCGAATGTTAGACGAGTTTGATAATTCCCAAGGAAGATCCTACATGCATGGTTTCTAATGCACATTGAGACTTGAGAATATGCATAAACATGGATTTTGATGCATAATTGATAAACGTCCTATACCAGGATTTCTAGGATGCAGGTGTGAAATTCAGGACTACAAATAATGAGATAAGTCCTATAGGCATGGTCTCAAATGCATATAAATAATTACAACAATCCTATAGGCATGATTTTTACTCAAACCCAACAAAAAAATAAAATAAAAATCCCTCCTAGATTTTACTAATAACCCCCATATCTGTTTTACAAAGGTTATTACAAACCAAAGCAAATGATTGACATGATAAAAATCGCTACACTATAGGGAGTCTTGGCAAGCCCAAAGTCAACCTGGAAGCCATGCATTCAATCAAATCTAGAGTATATCAGTAGTTCATAATACACCAAATGGGCTTCTGAAGGGCAGCAGGTACCCCGGACAATGCTTACACCAGAACCTTTTGAAAGAAACATTTTTGTAAACAAGTTTGGAAGGCCAGCCCCAATGTGTCAGACTTCGGAGGAGTCTCATGGATTCCAAGGCAATGCTCACACTGGGGGGGCAGGACCCTAGAGATCTAAGAGTAGGAGTTGAAAATAGTATATAAAAGTAGGAAAATAATTTTAGGAACAAATAGTTTTATTTAGAAGTGCATAAAAACAAGTTACAAGATCACAAATAGAACAGAATCAGTTTGGGTGCCAATCGTCACAACAAGAATATGAACCATGAATTACAGGCAGAATAAGGTCAGAATTAAGTCAAACAAGGTTTCACATTGATGGAATTAACTAGTTCATTAACTATTACTAGGTGGAATCATATAGACATGTATTAAGCATAGAACAACAGGCTGAAATTAAGTTACTAATCAGACAATCATACAAAAGGGGGTGGGGTAGTAGGAAGTACACATGCTGTTTTTAGAAACAAGTATCAAAGGCTAAACAGACATATGCTAAGGTAGACTAACTTTACTAATACACAACATAAGATATGTTAATAGGAGTTTAGGCGTGCTTGTAAGAGGGCAATAAGCATAAGCATATGATAAAGAGAGGCATGTTGGAATTTGAAGCACTAACCACAAAGCCATATAAAACGAAGAGGTAACAAAGACTAAGGCATACTAGTTAAAAATTAAACTGGAAGCATGTCATAAACATGACATATTGAGGTTCGAAATAGTCTAATATAAATCACAAGTAAGGAAATGGCTTAAGGGACAAATATTACAACGGAAGCATATTGAAATACATAGCACATAGAAGAGATCATGATAAAAGAAGTGGAGGCATACCAGTTAGGAGATAACAATAGGAAAGTGAAGCAAACAGGATCCAAGAGTCTAGCCTTGGCTTTCAACCGGCTAGACAGAGCAGCAAATAGAAGTAACATAAAGAACTACAATCGAGAGTGTGTAAGTAATAGCAAGAATTTGTGTGTGCTTCTGTGTACTTCTATGAGTGTTCGTGTGTTTTGAAAAATCAGAATGGGGGGATTATATAACACTTAGCAGGGTGAAACAAATAAGGCAAAGAAAATCAGAGTTCACAAATAAGGCATGCGAATAAAATTAACCAGTTAACTGGGGCTAAACTCAATCAAAAAATTCAACAGAATCCGGAAAACACCCTTAGGGAGAATCAATTAACAACCAAGTTAGGGGTTAAATAAGGTAAACGAATCAATCAAAGATCATCTAGGAGTCGGCTAAAGCAATTAAATCCCAGAAATTAGGCTAGTAATCTAATTAAGGAAATTAGTACTAATTATGAGTCACAAATATGTAAAATAGGTAAAACAAATCACAGAGAAATACCAATTTCAGCAGAGAGATATAATTTCGAACCCTAATTAAGTGAATAAAATCAGTCAATCTCCTTTAATTGACAATACTAAAGAATAACGGGCAAATATTGAAACAATCAGTGCAATAAGCAGAAACCGAAGGGATTAGAACATACATATGAAGAACAGTCAAGCAAATAAAGAGAAACATAATTAAACACTCAAACTCTTTAGAAAAGTTTTGCAGAAACGCAAAGAGACGAAACCCTAGTTTTGGAGAAACACTAAAATCGGTTAATAGTAGGAAAAATTGAAGGTTTTTTTAAAGAGAAACATCAAATAAACTTAAAATCATTTCAGATCTACAAGGATCTGAACAGACTCGAGTAGAAAGAGACGAGGGTTTTAAAAATGACAGAGGTGAGAAGAAAATATGGTTTGGAACCAGAGGTTTAAGCCATAAACGTGAAGATAATAGCACTCACAAACATGGAGATGAACACAGGCAGGTTCATCGAGAAAAATGAGAGGTTTAGACCGAATATGAGTTGAATATCTTCGAGATTCCTTAAAATAACAATAAAATCGAACAACCAGTGAAGATAGGAGGCCGACCGGGGCCTAAAATCAAAGGGAAACCCCATGGATTGAAGGATTTCTGGTGACAGTGGCTAGGGTTAGGGGAGAGTTTGAGAGAGAAGAGAGGAGGAGGGACTTAAGGGCGGCGGGGTTTGGAAAATGGGGTAGGGATTAGGAGGTTAGTCTAATTAAAAGAGGAAAGAGTATCCTGGACCGTTGATCTCCTGATATCAACGGCCAAGATTAGTTCTAGGCTGGGGCAGGTATGGATAACGGGTTATTGGGTTTGGGTATTGGATCTGGGTTAGAATAATTGGGCTGGGGTGGGTATTGGGCTGGAGTTTGAATTTAAATAAAAAGGGGCTATATTTTAAATACTTATTTAATTAAAAAATAATTTACAAAAAATATTTAATAAATGATGGAAAATATTATTTGTGTATGAAAATGATTTAAAATAACTACTTAATATTATAAAAATATAAAAAGTCATTTTCGTGTAAAAATAAAGTAATTATGCATACATGGGCTATTATTACAAGTTATTGCAATTATAACCAAAAGATGTAAATATAATTATGCATAAAATAATTAAATCTTAATATAAATATAAATGATAAAAGCTAAGCTATAAAAATTATATTAAAATCATTTATGATGCAATTAGTAATTATTTAGATAATAAAGTGATAGAATAATTAATTCAGAATACTTTAAAATTACAGAAAATTATGGAAAAATACTAATTGATGCTCATGAATTATTTTGAAAATATATACACATTATAAAAATAATATAGGGAAAAATTGGGTATCAACAACTGCATCTCTTTACCCGAAAAGGATGAAAGAGTTGTCGAGTAAAGATATGATGGCCAATTTTGACCGAATGGAGTGATTTGAGAGATATAGGCTGCACTCTGGTTTCCGAGCTTCCTACATATTTGGTTTGACATAAATCAGGCCGTGTGTAGTTCCATATCCACCAGCAAAATATACTGATAAAGTTATAACAAGGACAGATACAAGGTTTCGAATAGGATGAAATGGTTGTGGTGAGTGGTCAGGTTTTGAAATAATTTGAAGGAACTGGAGTGGGATTTCTCCTGTTGGGATAACAGTTACTCACTGGGTCACCTGCAAATCAGAAGATGTACTTCAAGTATATATCTTTGCGTAAATTTAAACTTGATGCAAATTCCCTTTAGACCATGAGGATTGTTTTTTGACGGTTGAGGATGACGTCTTTAGACCATGATGTCCCAGGCCATGAATTGAGAGGTAAGGGATTCGCAGGCCATGAAATAATATTCTCGGTCCATGAAAATGGTGCCTCCGAACCATGACGCCTTTGAATAATGATATGCAAGTTTGAGAGATCCTCAGGCCATGGCATGGTGTCTTCTGGCTATGAGGATGGTGCCTTCAGACAATGACGCCCTCGGATAAGCTGGCGATATTTTAGCCCATGAGGTGCAAAGACATGATGCTAGGAGCGACAAGAAAAGGCTTAGTCTTGTATGGAGTTGAGGGTAGAGCTTAGCCCGAGAGAATATAATAAATAATGCAAGAGAGACAATGCTTAGTCTCATGCAAAGTTTGGGATAGGGCTTAGTCCCATGCAAAGAGAAGATAGGGCTTAGCCTTATGCAAGGCGGAGGCAATGCTTAGCCTCATGCAGGATTTGAGACAATGCTTAGTCTCATGCAATGTTCGGGACATGGCTTAGTCCCATGCAAAGAGAAGGCAGGGCTTAGCCTTATGCAAGGCGGAGGCAATGCTTACCCTCATGCAGGATTTGAGACAATGCTTAGTCTCATGCAAAGTTCAGGATAGGGCTTAGTCCCATGCAAAGAGAAGGCAGGGCTTAGCCTTATGCAAGGCGGAGGCAATGCTTAGCCTCATGCAGGATTTGAGACAATGCTTAGTCTCATGCGAAGTTTGGGACAGGGCTTGGTCCTATACAAGGTTCGGGTCAGGGCTTAGTCCCATGCAAAGAGAAGGCAGTGCTTAGCCTTACGCAAGTGAAGGCAATGTTTAGCCTTATACAAGGGGAGGCAGGGCTTAACCTCATGCAAGATTTGAGACAATGCTTAGTCTCATGCAACGAATAAATAATAGGTGATAACATAGTATTTCTTAGCTGGGAATGAGTTTGGTATCTTTGGATTTATGAAGTCGGTGATTCCAAGGTGTGCATATTCCTTGTCCTGCATTCAAAGAAAAATCGTGAGTTTTGCAGGGGGAAGGTTGGTTCGTGTCTTCGTCTGCTTGCTTGATTTGCTTCGCCTCTAAATATCCTGTTCAAATTATTGGGGCAGCATTTGCTAAAGCAGAGTTTAGTTCAAAAGCAGGCATGCATAGTTTTCAAAGACATAGTAGAATATAGTTTAGAAAACTGTTTAGATGAACCAGTAACATTGACACGATCAGAGACATCGTGACTTCTTCTGCCATATAATTTTGAGGGTATTAACTAGACAACATTTCTGGCTGCTCCATATGCTGTGATTGGCTGAACTTGCTTCAGAATTTTAAGGGTCCTCCTCAAAATTCTGCCCCAGTTTCTGATGATGAGGAAAATGGAAATTTTATTAAATTGTGACTGAACCCACATGTATGCCTACGTATCCCCTCTTAAACGAGAATCAGGTCGAGCATAGTTCAATTTACATCATATGAGGAGACATAAGTAGTTTAGACATAGTATCGTTTGACTGCATCTGAATTGATAGGCTTTGGCCAGATTTCTCCGTCCATTTCTACGAGTATAAGGGATCCTCCTATCAGTACTCTGTGAACCAGTTAAGGACCTTTCCATTTGGGAGAGAATTTCCCTTTGGCTTCATCTTGATGCGGAAAGATCTTCTTTAACACCAGCTGCCCCGGTGTGAACTGTCTTGGCTTGACTCTTTTGTTAAAAGCTCTAGACATTCTGTTCTGATAAAGCTGGCCGTGACATACTTCATTCATCCTTTTTCCATCTATGAGGGCTAGCTTCTCATAGCGGTTCCTTATCCATTCTGCGTCGCTGAGCTCGGCTTCTTGTATGATTATTAAGGAAGGAATTTCCACTTCGGCGGGAATGATAGCCTCAGTACCATAAATCAGCAGATAGGGAGTTTCCCCGGTTGATGTGCGGACTGTGGTACGGTATCCCTGTAACGCGAATGGTAGCTTCTCGTGCCATTGTTTGTGATTCTCTACCATTTTCCTTAGTATCTTCTTGATGTTTTTGTTGGCAGCTTCCATAGCTCCATTTATTTGAGGTCTGTATGCTGCGGAATTCTTGTTCTGGATTTTGAAAGTCTCACACATGGCTTCCATCAGATCACTATTGATATTGGCGGCGTTGTCAGTGATGATGGATTCTGGAACCCCGAATCGACAAACAATTCGGTCGCAAACAAAATCCGCAATGACCTTCTTAGTCACAGCTTTGTGAGATGCGGCTTCAACCCATTTAGTGAAGTAGTCGATAGCCACCAAAATAAATCGATGCTCGTTTGAGGCGGTAGGCTCGATTGGAACAATGACATCCATTCCCCAAGCGGCAAAGGGACAAGGTGATCTTGTTGCATTAAGCTCGTTTGGCAGCACTTTTATCATGTCTGCATGTACTTGATACTGGTAGCACTTCTGAACATATCAGATGCAATCTGTTTCCATGGTCATCCAAAAGTAACCTGCCCTGAGTATCTTCTTGGCCAAGACAAAACCATTCATATGCGGGCCGCATGTCCCGGCATGTATCTCCTCGAGAAACTTAGAATCTTCCTTTGCGTCGACACACCTTAATAGTCCCATATCAGGAGTTCTTCTATATAGGGTTCCTCCATTCTAGAAGAAATGATTGGACAACCTCCGGAGCATGCGTTTCTAAATATGGTTTGCATGCTCCGGGTATTCTCCCTTTTCCAAATACTCCTTGATGTCATGGAACCAAGGCTTACCGTCTGTATCCTCTTTGACGTGAGCACAATATGCCGGTTGATTATGGATCCGTACTGGGATAGGATCAATGAAGTTCTTGTCTGGATGCTGTATCATTGATGACAAAGTATACAATGCATCAACAAACTCATTCTGAATTCAAGGGACATGCCGAAACTCTATCTTTGTGAACCTCTTCTTCATTTCTTGCACATGATGCAGATTTGGAAATATCTTGGAATTCTTGGTAGTGCACTCTCCTTGTACCTGGTGCACAAGTAGATCTGAATCGCCGATTACTAGCAGTTCCTGAATGTTCATATCAACAGCCATGTTGAGCCCTAATATGCAAGCTTCATATTCCGCCATGTTGTAGGTGCACATGAATCTGAGTTTCGCAGATACCGGATAATGTTGGCCAGTTTTTGATACGAAGACGGCTCCAATGCTGAATCCTTTGAAGTTCTCCGTTCCATCAAAAAAAATTCTCCAACCGTCGTAGGCTTCAACAATGTCTTCTCCTAAGAATGATACCTCTTTATCGGGAAAATACGTTTTCAAGGGTTCGTATTCTCCTCCCACAGGGTTTTCAGCAAGGTGGTCTGCCAGTGCCTGTCCCTTGACTGCTTGCTAAGTTACATAGATGATGTCGAGTTCACTCATCAAGATTTGCCATTTAGCCAGCTTGCCAGTGGGCATGGGCTTTTGGAAGATGTATTTCAAAGGATCCATCCTTGATATGAGATATGTTGTATAGGCATAGAAGTAATGCCTTAGCTTTTGAGCTATCCACATTAAAGCGCAACAAGTGCGTTCTAGCAGAGAGTACCGTGCTTCATAAGGTGTAAACTTCTTACTCAGGTAGTAGATGGCCTGTTCTTTTCTCCTGTCTCGTCGTGCTGCCCCAGAATGCAGCCAGAAGCTCCATCTAGCACTGCAAGGTAGAGTAACAGTGGTTTACCTGGATCTAGCGGGACTAAAACTGGTGGTGTTGATAAGTATCCCTTGATTTTGTCAAAAGCCTTTTGACAATCCTTGGTCCAATTGGTTGTATCGTCCTTCTTCAACATCTTGAAAATCGGCTCACATATTACTATGGACTATGCTGTGAAACAATTGATGTAGTTGAGGCGTCCTAGGAAACTCATTACATCTTTCTTGCTTTTTGGCGGTGGTAACTCTTGGATGACTTTGACCTTTGAGGGATCCAATTCTATTCCCCGGCGGTTGACGATGAATCCCAATAGCTTTCCGGTAGGAACCCTGAATGCACACTTTGCCGGGTTTGGAAGCGGGAAGTCATCCTTTGGGCTGACTCTATTGAGATCCCGATAATCGACACAGACTCTAACTTTCCCATCCTTCTTCGGAACTGGCACAATGTTGGCTAGCCAAGTTGGATGTTAAACTACCCTGAGGACCTTGGCTTTGATCTGCTTAGTAACCTCCTCTTTGACTTTCAGGATCATATCAGGCTTGAATTTCTTGAGTTTCTGCTTTACGGGCGGACACATTGGATTTGTAGGCAACTTGTGGGCCACAATGGATGTGTTTAATCCGGTCATATCGTCAAATGACCATGCAAAGATGTCCTCATACTCCTTCAAGAATCGAGTATACTCCTCTTTCTCTGACGGTGACAAGTGGATGCTGATGCGGGTCTCCTTGATGGTTTCAGAATCTCCCAAGTTGACCATCTCAGTCTCGTCCAGGTTGGACTTAGGCTTGTTCTCAAAATCCTCTACTTCTCTGACGATCTCCTCGGGTATTGCATCCTCTTCTTCTGAATCACTATCCTTTTGTTGCGTTGCCTTATTACATGTCACAGTTCTCAGTTCATCGAGATAGGAAATAGAATGCTGGATGGATAAATATACGAGAGAAGAAGTGGTAATAATAAACATCAATTCATTGAAAGCGTTAAACAAAAGTGATTTTCCAAATAATTTAAATAACGTTTTTGGAATATTGAAAATATTATTTATGACAAAAGAAAAAGTGCAAAAGTGCAAATCTTTTTATAGAAAAGTGAACAATGCTATTCAGCCTTGTGGGGGCCGCGTACGTACCAAGTGACGAGAGTCCATACGCGGTGACGATATTGCTATATCGGGTAGCTTTAGGACTCACGAGCATGCCACTGTGTGCCTTATTTGTAACTTTCTTTGTGTTAAGTGATGAAATTATTGTTGATATGATGTGGAAACATGAAACATTATGATTTAGATCCCGGTTGGCTATCCGTGGTATTGACACAGTTCTGTTGAGTTCACTGTTGAGTTGGTACACACATGTACTTATATATATACACACACTTGATATCGAGTCAGCACACGAGCCGCATATATGATGCGCGGCCGTGGGTCAGCTTATCATTATTATCGAGTCAGCACACGAGTCACAGGGGTGATGTGTGATCGTGGGATAGCTTATTATATCGAGTCAGCACACGAGTCACATGGATGATGCACAATCATGGGATAGCTTATTATATCGAGTCAGCACGCGAGTCGCAGGTATGATTCGTGATCGTGGGATAACTTATGACCTCAGTCCCTATGACTGCCCTTATGACTCCTGCCGGTTGTCTTGTCCTGGTATGTGTATGATCACTTGAGTTTTGAGCCATTTAATATAAATCGGACTGTCAGGTATTGGTTAAGAGAAGATTTTGGTACCCTGTTGTCCCTTTTCAGTTATTATCTAGTTTTCGTTATTTGCTATATACTTGTTGCTCTCTGTTTCCCATGCCTATTGCTTTAGCCATATTTCGTCATATATTATATTGATGGACCTTAGTGAGTACCTAGTCGACCTCTCGTCACTACTCTTTCGAGTTTGGGCGGGATACTCACTGGGTATATATTTATTATGTACTCATGCTGCACTTCTTCTTCTTCTGTACTTGACTGTATAGGTCAGGAGGCTGGTATATCTGATTATCAGGCTGGTGTTAGATACTGACTTGGGCTGATTTGACTTCGCAGTGAGCTACTTTTCCTGACGATCTCTGGCAGCACCCCGGAGTTTCCGTTTGTCATTTTCCCGTCTATTTCATTCAGACTATGGGATTTTGTTTATATATGTTATCCTTCTATATTCAGATAGTTGCACGTGATACTCGTGACACTAGTTCCTGGCACACACGTAGCGTATATTTTGGGTTTTGGGCTGTATATTTATACATATGCTTATATTTTGGCTTCTGTATTAGACGGTATTATTTTATGTCGCAGGCTATTATCATGTTAATAATTGTTTAAAACTGGTAAACGTTGGACTAATTAAATCAAATAGGAAGGTAACACTTGGTGTAATTCATGATTGGCTTTCCTAACGCCGCTGTTGGGCACCATCACGACCCGTGTGGGAATTTGGGTCGTGAAAATGTGGTATCAGAGCACTAGGTTCACGTAAGTCTCACGAGTCCCGGGAGAACCCAATAGAGTCTTGCGGATCGGTACAGAGACGTCTGTCCTTATCTTCAGGAGGCTACAGGGTGTTAGGAAAACTCTACTTGTTCTTACTCTATCGTGCAACCTATGATTTACTAAATACATTCTTCTATTCTCTCACAGATGGTGAGGACGCGTGCATCTCATGTTCCTGATCCGGGAGAGGGTGATGCCCCTGTCGCTCGAAGCCGTGGTAGGGGCAGGGGTAGGGCACCTGCCCGTGGTAGGGGACGAGGGCGTCCTAAAGCTATACCGGTAATGCCACTAGAGGACCCTATATTAGAGGAGCAGGATGAGGTTCCTCCAGCAGATCCGACATCCGTAGACTTTATGACGGCGCCAGGATTCAAGGCAGCCATGGGCCGTATGATGAGATTCATGGACACTATGTCCCAGACTGGTTTATTTCCAGCAGATCCTGTCACTTCACAGGCGGGAGGGGGAGTCTAGACCCCTAGTGCCCACGCCGCAGGACTGACAGCAGCACTACATCCCACCCCGGGTACACTGCCGTGGATGATGCCCATCCTGTAGCGGCAGCACTGGAGCCCAGACCAGTTGTGGGTGGGGACCAACATAAGATGTTAGACAGATGTGCCCGCTTATGCCCTCCAGTCTTCGGGGGTGAGAGAGGTGAGGATGCCCAGGATTTCATTGATAGGTGCAGGGATAGACTGCACAACATGGGGATCCTAGCGTCCCATGGAGTGGATTTCACTGCATTCCAGTTAAAGGGCAGAGCTCGTAGGTGGTGGCGGTCTTTTATTCTCAGCAGGCCAGCCGATTCTCCTACTATCACTTGGGAGCAGTTCACACATATGTTCTTGGATATATATGTTCCAACCTCTGAGAGGGAGGAGCTGAGGGGTCAGTTTGAGCGGTTAAAGCATGGGCAGATGTCCGTGACGGATTATGAGACCAGATTTTCAGAGCTGTCACGCCATGTTCTTATGATATTACCCACCGATGCTGAGAGAGTTCAGAGGTTTGTGGCAGGGTTGCATCCAGGTATTAGGTCCACCATGGCTTGAGAGGTGGAGATGGGTACCCCGTAACAGCTTGTGGTCGAGATAGCTCGAGGGATTGAGGGATAGCGATTGAGGAGCAGGGAGCAGGTTCAACATGACAAGAGGGCCAGATTTACAAGTGATTTTAGGGGTGCTCCAGCTAGGGGCAGGGGTCAGTTTGGAGGCGGTCGGTCCAACAGGACTTCATATGCAGCACCTCCACCACCCCTCCGACGTGTCCCAGTTAGGCCCCAATTTAGTGCCATGCTAGAGCACTCCTATCGACCTCCAACTATTCGGAGTTCTCCTAGTGGTTATTCCAGTCATCAGAGATCCTTATTTCAGTGCTATGCCTGAGGGCTCTCATCGCCCTCCGGCCATTCAGGATACTTCTTTAGGTCAGCAGGATATGTCACTTATGAGGTGCTTCGAGTGTCGGAACTTAGGCCACATCAGGAAGGATTGTCCCGACTATCAGGGCAAGGCCGTGCAACAGAGTCACCAACCGGAGATTTCAGCACCAGCAGTTCGACTGCCTAGAGGTTGGGGTCAGGTTGGCAGGGGTCTCCTAGAGGGGGAGGCCAGTCTGGAGGGGGTCAGTCAGCTCCAGCTCGTTCTGGGGGAGCTCAGTTTTCAGGTGCTCCAGCCAGGTTTTATACTATTCCGGCCAGATCAGATGCAGTGGCCTCTGACACCATGATCACAAGTATTATCTCAGTATGTTGTAGAGAGGCTTCATTATTGTTTGATCCAGGATCCACTTATTCATATGTTTCAGCCTTATTTGCTCCTTTTCTGGATGTCTCTCGGGAGTCTTTGGGGTCTCCTATATATGTGTCCACCCCTGTAGGCGACTCTGTGGTGGTAGACCGGGTGTATCGGTATTGCGTGATCACCTTCTGTGAGTTTGAGACTAGATCTGACCATTTATTGCTCGACATGGTTGATTTTTAGGTTATTCTGGGCATGGGTTGGCTATCTCCTTATCATGCCGTGCTCGATTTCCACGCCAAGACAGTTACTTTTTTTCCATGCCTGAGTCTCCTAGGCTGGAGTGGAGGGGTTCTTCAGTCAGCGCATCCAGCCGGGTTATTTCATTCTTAAAGGCTCGACATATGGTCGAGAAGGGTTGTCTAGCCTATTTGGCTTATGTGCGGGACACCACCGCCGAGTCTCCAACGATTAATTCCGTGCCAGTTGTTCGAGAGTATGCTGATGTATTTCCTTCGGATCTTCGGGGCATGCCTCCGGACCGTGATATTGATTTCTGCATTGATTTAGCCCTGGATACTAAGCCTATATCCATTCCTCCGTATCGTATGGCTCCGAAAGAGTTGAAGGAGTTGAAGGAGCAGCTTGAGGAGTTGTTAGCTAAGGGGTTCATGAGACCGAGTGTGTCGCCATGGGGTTCTCCAGTTCTATTTGTAAAGAAGAAGGATGGGTGTATGCGGATGTGTATTGACTACCAGTTGAACAAGGTTACCATTAAGAACAAGTATCCCTTGCCACGCATCGATGATTTTTTGACCAGTTTCACGGTGCTCGTGTGTTTTCTAAGATTGATTTGAGATCAGGGTATCATCAGTTGAGGATTCGGGCATCAGATGTTCCGAAGACTGCTTTTCGTATGAGATATGGCCCTTATGAGTTCATAGTGATGTCCTTTTGGCTTGACTAACGCCCCAACAGCCTCTATGGATTTCATGAATAGGGTGTTCAGGCCGTATATTGATTCCTTCGTCATTGTCTTCATTGATGACATTTTGATTTACTCCCGTAGCCTGGGGGAGCACGAGCAGCATCTGAGAGTCGTGCTCGAGACCTTGCGAGAACAGAAGCTATACGCTAAGCTCTCCAAGTGTGAGTTCTGGTTGGATTTCGTGGCATTTTTGGGGCACGTGGTGTCCATAGAGGGTATTAAGGTTGATCCTCAGAAGATCGAGGCAGTTCAAAGTTGGTCGCGTCCTACTTTAGCTATAGAGATCAGAAAATTTTTGGACCTAGCAGGCTATTATCGCCAATTTGTGGAGGGGTTCTCTTTTATTGCAACTCCACTGACTATCTTGACTCAGAAGAATGCGCCGTGTCAATGGTCTGACGAGTGTGAGGTGAGATTTCAGAAGCTCAAGACAACATTGACCTCAGAAGCAGTTCTATTATTGCCTTCCGGTTCTGGGATGTACACAGTATATTGCGACACTTCACGCATTGGCTTGGGGTGTGTATTGATGCAGGAGGGGAGAGTTATTTCTTATGCTTCACGCCAGCTGAAGGTCCATGAGAAGAATTACCCTGTGCACGATTTGGAGTTGGCGGCGATTGTTCATGCTCCTATGATTTGGAGGCACTACTTGTATGGAGTGTCCTGTGAGGTTTATACAGACCATCGTAGCTTGAAGCACTTGTTCAAGTAGAAGGATCTTATTTTGAGGCAGCGCAGATGGATTGAGTTGTTGAAGGATTATGATATCACCATTCTTTATCACCCGGGCAAGGCTAATGTGGTGGCAGATGCTTTGAGCCGGAAGGCTGAGAGTATGGGGAGCTTGGCTTATATTGCAGCGGAGGAGAGACCTCTAGCCTTGGACATTCAGTCCTTGGCCAATCGCCTGGTGAGATTAGATCTTTCATAGCCTCGTCGAGTTTTGGCACATGTGGTTGCTCAGTCTTCGTTATTGGGAGAGATTAAGGCCCGACAGTTCTATGATCCGTTCTTGGCAGAGCTTCGGGAGACAGTGGTTCAGGGTAGGGCCAATGAGGTTACTATTGGTGAGGATGGTGCTCTGAGACTTCAGGGCCGCTTATGTGTTCCTAATGTTGATAGCCTGAGGGAGAGGATTTTAGAGGAGACACACAGTTCTCGATATACTAGTGCTACGGAGATGTATCGTGATTTGAAGCAGCATTTCTGGTGGAGGCGGATGAAGAAGGACATTGTGAAGATGTGACTAGGTGCCTTAATTGCTAGTAGGTTAAGTATGATCACCAAAGGCCAGGAGGCCTACTTCAGCAGATACCCATTCCTGAGTGGAAATGGGAGTGCATTGCTATGGACTTCGTGGTCGGGTTGCCTCGGACTTCGCGGAAGGTTGATGTGGTTTGGGTCATTGTTGATAGATTGACCAAATTGGCGCATTTCATTCCAGTGGCTACTACATATTCATCTGAGAGGTTGTCCCAGATCTACATTCGAGAGATAGTCCGGTTTCATGGTGTGCCGGTGTCCATTATATTATATCGAGGTCCTCAGTTCACCTAGCACTTATGGAGAGCATTGCATAGTGAGATGGGCACCCAGATAGACCTCAAAACAACATTTCATCCTCATACTGATTGTCAGTCAGAGCGTACAGTTCAGATATTGGGGGACATGCTCAGGGCATGTGTGATTGATTTTGAGGATTAGTGGGACCAGCTCTTGCCTTTGGCCGAGTTTGCTTACAATAATAGTTATCATTCCAGCATTGATATGGCACCATTTGAGGCTTTGTATGGTCGGCGATGTCGTTCTCCTATCAGGTGGTTTGAGCCTGGCGAGGCTAAGTTATATGGCACCGAACTGGTGTGGGATGCCTTGGAGACAATGAAGTTGATTCAGGAGAGACTCCGTACAACACAATAGACAGAAGAGTTACGCGGATCATAGGGCGCGTGATGTATCATTTATGGAGGGAGATAGGGTCCTGTTGAAAGTTTCGCCTATGAAGGGTATTGTGAGGTTTAGGAAGAAGGGCAAGTTGAGCCCAAGGTTTATAGGTCCATTCGAGGTGTTGAGGCGAGTTGGGTAGGTTGCTTATGAGCTGGCCTTGCCTCCCAGATTATCAGGAGTTCACCCAGTTTTTCATGTATCCATGCTCCGGAGGTACCACGCCGACTTCTCTCATGTGGTTGACTTCAGCACTATTCAGTTGGATGAGAGGTTGGGGTACGAGGATGAGCCAGTTGCTATTGTTGATAGATAGGACCGCCAGTTGAGGTCCAAGATAGTTTCTGCCGTAAGGGTCCAGTGGAAGGGCAACCAATTGAGGAGGCGACTTGGGAGTCCGAGGAGGACATGCGGAGCAGATATCCACACTTATTCAGCACTTCAGGTATGATTCTATACCCGTTCGAGGACGAACGTTTGTTTAAGAGGTGGAGAATGTAACGACCCGACCAGTCGTTTTGCATTATCGGACCCCGTTCCCCTAAATGAAACTTCCCATAACGGCAATTTATGATTTATGACTTGCGGGGACTGGTGGTCCGGGATTCGGAGGTGTTTTGAGTGCAATAGGAACAATTGGTTCCTTAAGGTTGGCCTTTAAGGCCAAGTTTGACTTAGGTTAACATTTTTGGTAAATGACCTCGAAATCGAGTTTCGTCGATTCCGGTAGCTTCGTGTGATGATTTCTAACTTGGGCGTATATTCGGATTGGGTTTCTGATAACCCAGGGACATTTCGGCGCCCAATATTGAAATAAGAAGTTCCTTAAGTCCATATTTTGCTTCGGGACGTGTTTTTGTGTTATCGAGGTCCGAACGGGACCAGGAATAGTTTCGTTATGTTAATTATGACTTGCCTGCAAAATTTGAGGTCATTATGAGTTGGATAGGTCGGTTCGGCGCATTGTGAGTGAAGTCTAGAAAACTGAAAATTTCTAAGTTTGGTTCTTGGGGGTTTGGGGGTGTGATATTGAGTTTTAACGTTGTTTTGGGTGTTCCGATGGCTCGAGCGAGTCCGTATTATGATTTGGGACTCGTTGGTATGTTTGGATTAGGGCTCGGGTGGGCCCAAGTGCCTCCCAGACACCTAACAAGACCAAAAACTAGCTAAAACAACTGCAGGTGCAGCTGTTGCTGGTGTGACCGTAGGTGCGGTTGCCCAGCCGCAGGTGCGGTTGCTCAGCCGCAGGTGCGGAACCTTTCTGCAGGGGCGGGTCCGCTGGTGCGAAAAACCTTCTGCTGGTGCGATCCCCATCCCCCTCGCTATTTTCCGCAGGTGCGGTTATTTCCTTGCTGGTGCGGGACCGCAGGTGAGGTCCCTGGGTCGCAGGTGCGGAAATCCCTGTAGGTAGACCCCTTTAAATGTTAAAAAAACGGGATTTTCTTCATTTTTCTCATGCACTAACGCCATTAGAGGGCCTCCAAGCTTGAGCAGCACCCCCACGACCTAAATAGTGCTAAGGTGAGTAATTCCTGTCTATTTTCCTAAATCTTTACATGGAATTCAACTAGAATTGATTACTAAAACATCAAAAAAATCAAGAATTGGGTAGTACAAGTTAGGGCTCTTAAGAATTTGATAAACCACCCAATGTTAGCCATGCATTCCAGAAAAATGACGTAATTATGATCCTTAGGCTTCGGGTGAGTGATCCCTTCGAGAATTTTCGAAATCCGAGCATGTGGGCCCGAGGTTGGATTTTCGGAATTTCTGAAGAATGTCAAATTTTGGGTAAATTAGAATAATTTTCCTACTTTGAGCATGCATTGATTTCATTAAACTATATTTGGCTAGTTGGGAGCTGTCGAGGGTATATTTCGGAGATTCGGGCGCATCCTTGATCCGAGGGGTGGTTTCGTCGCGAGGTGAGTCTCCTTTCCAACCTTGTAAGGGGAAAATGTCCCCATAGGTTCCTTGTTTGCTATGTATACATGTTGTGGGGGCCGCATACGTACGAAGTGACGAGAGTCCATACGCGACGACTATATTGCTATATCGGGTAGCTTTAGGACTCACGAGCATGCCACTATGTGCCTTATTTGTACGTTTTATGTGTTAAGAGATGAAATTATTGTTGAGATGATATGGAAACATGAAACATTATGATTTAGATCCCGGTTGGCTATCCGTGGTATTGACACAGTCCTGTTGAGTTCACTGTTGAGTTGGTACACACATGTACTTATATATATACACATTTGATATCGAGTCAGCACACGAGCCTCAGGTATGATGCGTGACCGTGGGTAAGCTTATTATTATTATCGTGTCAGCACACGAGTCGCAGGGGTGATGCGCGATTGTGGGATAGCTTATTATATCGAGTCAGCACACGAGTCGCAGGGATGATGCACGATCGTGGGATAGCTTATTATATCGAGTCAGCACGCAAGTCGTAGGTATGATTCGCGATCGTGGGATAGCTTATGACCTTAGTCCCTATGACCACCCTTATGACTCCGACCGGCTGTCTTGTCCTGGTATGTGTATGATCACTTGAGTTTTGAGTCATTTAATATAAATTGGAGTGTCAGGTATTGGTTAAGAGAAGATTTTGGTACCTTGTTGTCCCTTTTCAGTTATTATCTGGTTTTCATTATTTGCTATATACTTGTTGCACACTGTTTCCCATGCCTATTGCTTTAGCCATATTTCGTCATATATTATATTGCTGGACCTTAGTGAGTACCTAGTCGACCTCTCGTCACTACTCTTTCGAGTTTGGGCGGGATACTCACTGGGTACATATTTATTATGTACTTATGCTGCATTTCTTCTTCTTCTATACTTGACTGTACAGGTCAGGAGGCTGGTACATCTGATTATCTGGCCGGTGTTAGATACTGAGTTGGGCTGATTCGACTTCGCGGTGAGCTGCTCTTCCTGACGATCTCCGGCAGTACCCCAGAGTTTCCTTTTGTCATTTTCCCGTCTATTTCATTCAGACGATGGGATTGTGTATATATATGTTATCCTTGTATATTCAGATAGTTGCCCGTGATACTCGTGACACTAGTTCCTGGCACACACGTAGCGTATATTTTGGGTTTGGGGCTGTATATTTATACATATGCTTATCTTTTGGCTCATGTATTGGACGACTTTATTTTTATGTCAAAGGCTATTATCATGTTAATAATTGTTTAAAACTGGTGAACGTTGGAATATTTAATTAAATGGGAAGGGTAACACTTAGTGTAATTTAAGTTGGCTTGCCTAACCCCGTTGTTGGGCTCCATCACGACCCGTGTGGGAATTTGGGTCGTGACATTTGCTATGTGTACAAAAATAACAAGTGCGCGACACCGCGACTTGTTTGAATAAATTCCATAATTGTTTTAAAATATTTAAAAGCGGCTAAAGGGTAAAAAGGCTAAAATGCACAATAGGTTTAAAACATGTATTAAAACAGATAATTTAGCCAATTAGTGATGGTTGAGCGACCGTGCTAAAACTACGGAACCCAGGAATGCCTAATACCTTCTCCCGGGTTAACAGAATTGCTTACCCGGATTTCTGTGTTTCGTAGACTGTAATAAAGATTCAAACTTTCCTCGATTCGGGATTTTAAAACGGTGACTTGGGACACCATAAATTATTCCAAGTGGCGACTCTGAATTTGAATAAATAATCATGTTTCGATTGTCAGTTAAATTGGAAAAACTCTCCTTATACCCTTGTGAGGGTAGTAAAAAGAAGGTGTGACACGTGGTAACCCACGCGAACGCAAATAGTAGTGAGGCTGGGGCTGGGATTTTCACTATGCGAACGCACTGGCCACGACGCGAATGCGGAGCCTTGGGTAGGTTGCTCTATGCGAACGCGTCTAGGCCCTCGCAAACGCAATGATTAAGGGGACTGGGGATGGGGGGAGCTGGAACCCTATGCGAACGAGGCCAGAGGCATGCGGACGCGAAATCCGGGGGGAGGGGTGAGCCTACGCGAATGCGACAGACCTCACGCGAATGCGTAGAAGGTCTGTCCAGCCCACTTAAAACAGTAGAACAACGAGATTTTAGCCATAACTTCATATTTTCAAAACCAAGGAAGCTTAGGGGCGATTTTTGAAGAGGTATTTCACCACCAAGTGCTAGGTTTGTGTTATTAAACTCGTTTTCTTCATTTTCCATTAACACCCATTAGATTTCTAGGCCTAAATCTTGTTGTTGAAGGGGAGAAATTAGGGATTTTAGGAGAATTAGGGATTTTACAAATTTGGGAATTTAGACCTCGATTTGGAGTCGGATTCCCGTACTAATTATATATTCGGGCTCGTGGGTGTATGGGTGATCGGGTTTTGGTCCAAACCTCGTGTTTTGACCAAGCGGGCCCGGGGTCAATTTTTGACTTTTGTGAAGAATGATAGAAAACTCATAATTAAGTATTGTGGTTGAATTATTTAGCATTTATTGATATTATTAAGCTGATTATGTCTAGATACAATTGAATTGGGCGCGAATTCTAAAGGGAAAGCGGTAGTTGAGGCTTGAGTTTTGTCGTGGAATTCGACTTAAGTGTTTGGCTTAACCTTAGCTTGAGGGAATATGTATTGTGTCTTACTTGCTACATGTCCGTATAATGTGCAACGCATAGGTGTGGTGACGAGTATCTATACGTTGGTGTCAAGCATGCCGTGAGTCGAATATTGTGAATTATGATTTTTCATTAAGCATTACTTGAGTTTAATTTGTCAATTATCTATATTGGATGTGTTTTCGTTGGTATTGATAATTGTGGAGTATTGGTTCAAGTTGAAAATTATTTCGTGAAGTTGAATAGGTAGGTGAGATTGGTTATAGTTGTTTCCCTTGCCGGGATGATATCGATTCTACTGTTGGCTCCCTTGCCAGGACGTTATGGTTCTTATTATTATTTTATATTGTTGATTTCCTTGCCGGATTGCTGTTATTGATTTGTTGGGGGTGAGGAAGAGTGTAAAGCACGAAGGGTGATGCCGTGTATAATATTGTGAGGATGAGAGTAAAAGCACGAATGGTGATGCCGTGCCATGTTATGAATTTAAAAGACCGAAGGGTGATGCCGTGCCATGTTATGAATTTAAAAACACGAAGTGTGATGCCGTGCCGTTTCTATTGATTATTGTGAGGATGAGAGTAAAAGCACGAAGGGTGATGCCGTGTATTCTATTTATTATTTGGTGAGGATGAGAGTGAAATCACGGAGGGTGATGCCGTGCACTTGTTTTTGTGCTGATACTTCTGTTGTTTAAGATGATATCTAATTTGTTGCTTTACTTCGTTATTTCCAGCATTTGATATTTCCTCCTCTCAACATGTTCACCTTTCTTTGTATTTAGCTGCTTATTTCTTGTTGTTATTATTTTCTCCGTATATGGTTAAACTGCACAGGTTTAATTGGTTGTCTTGTCCTAGCCTCGTCACTACTTCGCCGAGGTTAGGCTCGACACTTACTCAGTACATTGGGTCGGTTGTACTAATGCTACATTCTGCACTTTTGTGCAGATCCGGTACAGACCCTACGGACCTTAGAGTGAGGAGGCTGCCTTCAGTCCATTGGAGATTTCAAGGTAGTCCTGCATGCGTCTGCAGGCCTTGGCGTCCCCTCCTACGTTATTTTCCATTATGTTCTTCTTATTTCTGAGACAGATGTATTTATTTTGTTCAAACCCTTATATGTAGTATTCATAGACAGTCCGTGAAGTTTTGACACCAAATTCTAGGTTTAGTATTATGAATTTCGTAATGTCATATAATCAAGTTGTTAGATTTTGTTGTATTTCGCACTTTTATTTAAGCTGATTTGTACATCACCTGTTATCTATTAAAAATAAATAAATAAGGTAAATAAATATTAACGTTGGGTTTCCTAGCAGGTTCAATGTTAGGCGCCATCACGATCCTGACAGTGGGAAATTTGGGTCGTGACAAGAGAAATACCAATTTCAGCAGAGAGATATAATTTTGAACCCTAATTAAGTGAATAAAATCAGTCAATCTCCTTTAATTGACAATACTAAAGAATAACGGGCAAATATTGAAACAATCAGTGCAATAAGCAGAAACCGAAGGGATTAGAACATACATATGAAGAACAGTCAAGCAAATAAAGAGAAACATAATTAAACACTCAAACTCTTTAGAAAAGTTTTGCAGAAACGCAAAGAGACGAAACCCTAGTTTTGGAGAAACACTAAAATCGGTTAATAGTAGGAAAAATTGAAGGTTTTTTTAAAGAGAAACATCAAATAAACTTAAAATCATTTCAGATCTACAAGGATCTGAACAGACTCGAGTAGCAAGAGACTAGGGTTTTAAAAATGACAGAGGTGAGAAGAAAATCTGGTTTGGAACCATAGGTTTAAGCCATAAACGTGAAGATAATAGCACTCAAAAACATGGCGATGAACAAAGGCAGGTTCATCGAGAAAAATGAGAGGTTTAGACCGAATCTGAGTTGAATCTCTTTGAGATTCCTTCAAATAACAACAAAATCGAACAACCATTGAATATAGGAGGCCGGTCGGGGCCTAAAATCAAAGGGAAACCCCATGGATTGAAGGGTTTCCTGTGACTGCGACTAGGGTTATAGGAGAGTTTGAGAGAGAAGAGAGGAGGAGGGATTCAAGGGAGGCGGGGTTTGCAAAATAGGGTAGGGTTTAGGAGGTTAGTCTAATTAAAAAAGGAAAGAGTATCCTGGACCGTTGATCTCCTGAGATAAACGGCCAGGATTAGTTCTAGGCTGGGGCGGGTATGGATAATGGGTTATTGGGTTTGGGTATTGGATCAAGGTTAGAATAATTGGGCTGGGGTTGGGCTGGAGTCCGAATTTAAATAAAAGGGGGATATATTTTTAAATACCCATTTAAGTAAAAACAAATTTACAAAAAATAGTTAATAAATGATGAAAAATGCTATTTGTGTATGAAAATGATTTAAAATAATTACTTAATATTATAAAATATAAAAATTTATTTTCGTGTAAAAATAAAGTAATTATGCATACATGGGCTATTATTGCAAAGTTATTGCAATTATTACCTAAAGATGTAAATATAATTATCCATAAAATAATTAAAGCTTAATATAAATATAAATGATAAAAATTAAGCAATAAAAATTATTATAAAATCATTTGTGATGCAATTAGTAATTATTTAGATAATAAAGTGATGGAATAAATTAATTCAGAATCCTTTAAAGTTGTAACAACCCGACCGGTCGTTTTGCATTATCGGACCTCGTTCCCCTAAATGAAACTTCCCATAGAGACTTATTATGATTTATGACTTGCGGGGGCTGGTGGTCCGGGATTCGGAACTGTTTAGAGTGCTATAGGAACATTTGGTTCCTTAAGGTTGGCCTTTAAGGCCAAGTTTGACTTCCGTCAACGTTTTTAGTAAATGACCTCGGAATCGAGTTTCAATGATTCTGGTAGCTTCGTATGATGATTCCGGACCTGGGCGTATGTACGGAATGGGTTTCTGACGACCAGGGAGCGTTTCAACGCCCAATATTGAATTGAGAGTTCCTTAAGTTCCTATTATGGTTTGGGACGTGTTTTTGCGATATCGAGGTCCGAAATGAATTTCGAGATCGGGAATAANGTTGTTAGCGAAGTCTAGAAAACTTAAAGTTCCTAAGTTTGGTTCTTGGGGTTTTGAGGTGTGATTTTGAGTTTTAGTGTTGTTTTGGGTGTTCCGAAGGCTCGAGCGAGTCCGTATTATGATTTGGGACTTGTTAGTGTATTTGGACGGGGGCTCGGGTGGGCCCAGGTGCCTCCCGGACACCACACGAGGCCAGAAACCAGCTGAAATAGCTGCTGGTGCACCTGTTCTGGTGTGACCGCAGGTGCGGTTGACCAGTCGAGGGTGAATAGGGTGTTCAGGCCGTATATTGATTCCTTTGTCATTGTCTTCATTGATGACATTTTGATTTACTCACGTATCCTGGGGGAGCACGAGCAGCATATGGGAGTTGTGCTCCAGACCTTACAAGAACATAAGCTATATGTTAAGTTCTCCAAGTGTGAGTTCTGGTTGGATTTTGTGGCTTTTTTGGGGCACATGGTGTCAGGAGAGGGTATTAAGGTTGATCCTCAGAAGATCGAGGCAGTTCATAGTTGGTCGCGTCCTACTTCAGCTACAGAGATCAGAAGCTTTTAAGGCCTAGCAGGCTATTATCGCTAATTTGTGGAGGGGTTCTCTTCTATTGCAGCTCCACTGACTAGATTGACTCAGAAGAATGCCCCATTTTGATGGTCTGATGGGTGTAAGGTGAGCTTTCAGAAGCTCAAGGAAACATTAACCTCAGCACCAGTTCTACTATTTCCTTCCGGTTCTAGGATGTACACAGTATATTGCGACACTTCATGCGTTGGCTTGGGGTGTGTATTGATGCAGGAGGGGAGAGTTATTGCTTATGCTTCACGCCAGCTGAAGGTTCATGAGAAGAATTACTCTGTGCACAATTTGGAGTTGGCGACGAATGTTCATGCTCTTAAGATTTGGAGGCACTACTTGTATGGAGTGTCCTGTGAGGTTTATACAGACCACCCTAGCTTGAAGCACTTGTTCGAGTAGAAGGATATTAATTTGAGGTAGCGCAGATGGCTTGAGTTGTTGAAGGATTATGATATCACCATTCTTTATCACCTCGACAAGGCAAATGTGGTAGCAGACGCTTTGAGCAGGAAGGCGGGGAGTATGGGTAACTTGGCTTATATTGCAGCATAGGAGAGACCTCTAGACTTGGACATTCAGTCCTTGGCAATCGCCTGGTGAGATTAGACCTTTCAGAGCCTCGTCGAGTTTTGGCACGTGTGGTTGCTCAGTCTTCGTTATTGGGGGAGATTAAGGCCCGACAGTTCTATGATCTGTGCTTAGCAGAGCTTCGGGAGACAGTGGTCTAGGGTAGGGCCAAGGAGGTTACTATTGGCGAGGATGGTGTTCTGCGACTTCAGTGCCACTTATGTGTTCCTAATGTTGATGGCCTGAGGGAGAGGATTCTAGAGGAGGTACACAGTTCTCAGTATTCTGTTCATCCTGGTGCTATGAAGATGTATCGTGACTTGAAGCAACATTACTAGTGGAGGCGGATGAAGAAGGACATTGTGGAGTATGTGACTAGGTGTCTTAATTGCCAGCAGGTTAAGTATGAGCACCAGAGGCCAGGAGGCCTACTTCAGCAGATGCCTATTCCTGAGTGGAAATGGGAGCGCATCACTATGGACTTCATGGTTGTGTTGCCTCAGACCTTGCGGAAGGTTGACGTAGTTTGGGTTATTGTGGATAGATTGACCAAATCAGCGCTTTTTATTCCAGTAGCTACCACTTATACTTCTGAGAGGTTGGCCAAGATCTACATTCGGGAGATAGTCTGGTTGCATGGTGTGCCGGTGTCCATCATATCAGATCGAGGTCCTCAATTCACCTCACACTTCTGGAAAGCATTACATAGTGAGGTGGGTACCCAGATAGACCTCAACACAACATTTCACTCTCAGACTGATGGTCAGTCGGAGCGTATAGTTCAGATATTGGAGACATGCTCAGGGCATGTGTGATTGACTTCGGAGGTTAGTGGGACCAGTTCTTGCCTTTGGCCGAGTTTCCTTACAATAATAGTTATCAGTACAGCATTGAGATGGCACCATTTGAGGCTTTGTATGGTCGGCAATTTCGTTCTCCTATCGGGTGGTTTGAGCCTAGCGAGGCTAAGTTATATGGCACCGATCAGGTGAGGGATGCTTTGGAGAAAGTAAAGTTAATTAAGGAGAGGCTCCGTACAGCACAGTCCAGACAGAAGAGTTACACGAATCAGAGGGCGCATGATGTATCATTTATGGAGAGAGATAGAGTTCTGTTGAAAGTCTCGCCTATGAAGGGTATTATGAGGTTTGGGAAGAAGGGAAAGCTAAGACCGAGGTTTATAGGTCCCTTCGAGGTGTTGAGGCGAGTTGGGGACGTTGCTTATGAGCTGGCCTTACCTCCCAGTTTTTCAGGAATTCATCCAGTTTTTCATGTATCCATGCTCCGGAGGTACCACGCCGACTTCTTTCACGTGGTTGATTTTAGCACTATTCAGTTGGATGAGAGGTTGGGCTACGAGGAGGAGCCAATGGCTATTATTGATAGATAGGACCACTAGTTGAGGTCCAAGAGAGTTTCTGCCGTAAGGTTCCAGTGGAAGGGCCAACCGATTGAGGAGGCGACCTAGGAGTCCGAGGAGGACATGCGGAGCAGATACTCACACTTATTCAGCACTTCATGTATGATTCTAGACCCGTTCGAGGATGAACGTTTGTTTAAAAGGTGGAGAATGTAGCGACCCGACCGGTCATTTTGCGTTATCAGACGTTGTTCCCCTAAATGAAACTTCCTATAGCGGCTTGTTATGATTTATGACTTGCAGGGGCTGGTGGTCCCGGATTCGGAACTGTTTAGAGTGATATTGGAACAATTGGTTCCTTAAGGTTGGCCTTTAAGGCGAAGTTTGACTTCTGTCAACGTTTTTAGTAAACGACCTCAGAATCGAGTTTCGACGATTCCGATAGCTTTGTATGATAATTTCGGACATGGGCGTATGTTCAAAATGGGTTTCTGATGACCCGGGAGCGTTTCGGCGCCTGATATTGAATTGAGAGTTCCTTAAGTTCCTATTATGGTTTGGGATGTGTTTTTACGATATCGAGGTCCGAATGGAATTTCGAGACCGAGAATAATTCCGTTATGTCATTTATGACTTACCTGCAAAATTTGGTGTCATTCCGAGTAGTATAGGTCAGTTCGGTGCGTTGTTAGCGAAGTAAAGAAAACTTAAAGTTCTTAAGTTTGGTTCTTGGGGTTTTGAGGTGTGATTTTGAGTTTTAGCGTTGTTTTGGATGTTTCGAAGGCTCGTGCGAGTTTGTATTATGATTTGGGACCTGTTGGTGTATTTGGACGGGGGCTCAGGTGGGCCCAGATGCCTCCCAAACACCAAATGAGGCCAAAAACCAGCTAAAATAGCTGCTGGTGGACCTGTTCTGGTGTGACCGCAGGTGCGGTTGACCAGTCGCAGGTGCGGGACCGCTGCTGCGGTCCCAGCCTCGCAGGTGCGACCCCTAGTGGTCAGGCCAATTCTTGTAGGTGCGGACAAAGTTCCGCAGGAGCGGAGTCGCAGGTGCGGGACCAGGCTCCCCAGTCCATTTCTACAGGTGCGAGCCTTTGCTCGCAGGTGCGATACTGCAGGTGCGGTCCTCGAGCCGCAGGTGCAGAAACCCTGTTCAGACAGTGTGTTTTTATACACGGGAATTAACTCATTTCCCTTATCTTCTTCTTCTTCCTTGGGGCGATTTCCACCATTTTTGAGGGGCAAACGACCTGGTTATTGAAGGTAAGTAAATTCTTCTCTAATATTGGCTTCATGCATGAATTCCTAGTTATGTTTAATCACATAATTAATGAAGAAAATCAAGAATTGGGTAGTAACCTAGGGCTTTCGATAATTTGAGAATTTACCCATAAATTGGCTACGGAATCAAGTAAAAATCGTATATTAATGATCCTTAGGTTTTGGGTGAGTGTTTCCTTCGAGAATTATTGGAATCCGAGCATGCGGGCCTGGGGTCAGATTTTAGATTTTCTTCAAGAATAGTGAATTTTGATAAGTAATAGGAGAATTCCATGCTTTGAATATAAATTAATGTATTTGCATAACTATTGTCTAGTTTCTAGTCCTCGGGTGTAGAGTTCGGAGTTTCGGGCGCTTTCTCGGTCCGGGGAGTAAATTCGACACAAGGTGAGTCTCCTTTCTAACCTTGTAAGGGGGAATTGTCCCCGTATGTGATTATAAATGGTAGTTTTGTCCTTATTTGCAGGGGCTGCGTATGCACGAAGTGACGAGGGTCCGTGCTCATCTACTATTTTGCCTTGTCGGGTAGTTTAGGACTCACAAACATGCTTTATGTGTTGTATCTGGGATCATGTACATGGATTAAATAGTCTAATATTCTCGAATCTCATATGTGAAGGCCTAAGGGGTTGTGCTTGAAGTTGACATTTCTAAAAATTCTCACACTGTTAGTATGTTCCCTGCTAAATTATCTGGAAATCTCCTGCTAATCATGAATTTATATGGGAACCCGAGTCGTATGGATGATTCGCGAGCGGGGTAGCCCTAATATTATATTAACCCGAGTCGCAGGTATGGTTCACGAGCGGGGATGGTCTTGATATTATGTTAACCGTGTCGTATGTGCGATTCGCGAGCGGGGCAGATAGATTCATCTATGGTTCGGGCCGTTCGACCATCGGCAGTGCACATTTACTTTTCACGTCGTAATGACCGTACGCTCATCGCCTGTTATATGATTTAGTAATTTATGAGAAGCCCTGTAATTGTATCTATTAATTTCATGAAAATAAATAAGGTTAAACAACTTGTATGCCATGGAAAAAGGATGGCGCGAGGGTACTTGTGATTGTCATTTGATGCTAATTTCTTATTAATGTTCATTACTGCTACTACTGGATAGCCTATATTTATTCCACATTGTCCGACCCTAGTAAGTATCACGTCGAACTCTCGTCACTACTTCTTCGAGGTTAGGCGGGATACTCGCTGGGTACATATATATATATTTATGTACTCATGCTGCACGTACTTAATTGTACATGTTCTGAGGCTGGTGCATCTGGTTATCCGACCGGAGCTTGACGTATTTTTCTGGACCTGACTCCACGGAGAGCTGCCTCCCTTGACGATTCTCAGCAGTACTATGGAGTTATCTTTTGTTTATTCCTGTCTACTTCTTTCAGACAGTAGTACAGTTTGTATCATCTTTTGCATAGTGTACTAGTTCGCTTGTTGACTTGTGACACTAGTTCCTGGCAGACACATATTAGACTCTTTATTTTGGGACTGTATATATATATTGGCTCATGATCATTGTGGCTGTATTTACTTAAGTTGGTTAATGTTTCCGCTTTTATTTAAATGATCTAAGCTTAAAAATTTTGGGAATATGTGGGGTTGGTATGTCAAATAAGGATAATCTCACTAGTAAACAACTGTTGGCTTGCCTGACTCCGGTGTTGGGCGCCATCACGACCTGTGTTGGATTTTGGGTCGTGACAAAATTACAGAAAATTATGAAAAAAATACTAATTGTTTCTTATGCATTATTTTGAAATTATATATGCATTTTGAAAATAATATAGGGAAAAATTGGATATCAACACTAACTGAGGAACCTCTCCACTCTAATCTCGGCAACTCAAGCATGGCTAGAGTAACAGTTTTGGCATGACATTCTAGAATGGCATGATAAGGAGATAACCAATCCATCCCAGGATGACCTCAAAATCAGTCATATCAAGTAACAAGAGGTCCACTCTGGTCTCGAACCTACAGAATGTGACTACACAGGACCGATAGATCCGGTCTACAACCACGGAGTCGCCCACCGAAGTGGACACATAAACGGGAGTACCCAAGGACTCACAAGGAACATCCAGGAAATGAGCAAACAAAGATGATACATATGAATAGGTAGACCCTGGATCAAATAATACTGAAACCTCCCTACCGCAGAAAGAGATAATACCTGTGATAACGGCATCTGAGGCCAATGCATCTGGTCTGGCAGGAAAAGCATAGAATCTGGCTAGAGCTCGCCTGGCTGGCCCCCAACTGACTGAACAGAAGCTGGCTGAGCTCCCCCCACCTGGCCTTCACCTCTAGGACGACCCCTACCATCCTGTCCTCTACCTATGGGTGGCCGGACCGCCGGTGCTGAAACTATAGGCTGCTGACTCCGCTGCACTGCCTTGTCCCGAAGTCTGGGGCAAAACCTCTTCATGTGAGCCGGATCCCCACACTCATAGCAACCTCTCAGCACCATAGCCTGCTACCTTGAAGACTGGACCTGGTTGCCGGAATAACCACTGGAAGAACTCTGAATAGGTTGTGGATGATATGAACTCTCTGGCATGGCACTGAAATAGGAGCTGGAAGAGCCCTGATGACCAGAATACCCGTCGGAGGAACCCTGAATAGCTGGTGGGCGATAAGAACTCTTCGGCATCGCACTGAAATAAGGCCTCACTAGAGCACCTCGAGGAGGTGGTGGTGGTGCTGAATATTGGGGCCTGCTGGGATGGCCTCTCCCAAACTGACCTCTTCCCCAAGCTGGAGCACCTCTAAAATATCCAAAAAATCGAGCCCTCTTATCCTGCTATCCCTGCTCTCTACCCCTCAGACGATAGCCCTCAATCTTGTGAGCGATCTCCACTACTAGCTGACACAGAGTCCCTATCTCCACCTCTCGGGTCATGTTGGCACTAATACCAGAGTTCAACCCTACTACAAACCCCGCACTCTCTATGCGTCAGTAGGAAGTATAATAAGTGCATGACGACACAACTCAGAAAACCTCGCCTCGTAGTCGGTCACTGACATTTGACCCTACTCAAGCTGCTCGAACTGGTACCGCAACTCTTCCATCTCAGAGGGTGGAATATACCTGTCCAGGAATAGCCGAGTGAAGTGCTCCCAAGTGATGGGAGGATAATCCGCTGACCTGCCAAGAACATAAGACTGCCACCATCTACGGGCCCTGCCCTCTAGCTGGAAAGTAGTGAAGTCAACTCAATGAGCCTCCAGTATCCTCATGTTGTGTAGTCTGTCCCTGCCCCTATCAATAAAATCCTGAGCATTCTCATGACGCTCGCCCCGAGGGTACAGTCTGGTCCATCTGTCAAATAGCTTCTGCGGATCGCCGTCCGCAGCTGGTCTGGGCTTAGGTGCTGCTGCTGCTACTGGCTCGGCCCCACATGCGGTCAATGTAACGGGGTCTGATAAACTGCATCTGCATGCCCTGGGCCTGGGCAGTTGTTGTCTGTGCTCCCCCTCCCGCCTGAGATGTGGCCGTGTCCGCTAGAAATAAGCCAGCCTGGGTCATAGTGTCTATGAACCGCATCATACGGCCCATGACCTCCTGAAAGCCCATCGCTATCATGAAATCCACCGGGGCAGGATCTGCTACAGGCACCTCGCCCTACTCCTCAGCGGTGGTATTCTCTGCTGGATCCGCTGGTGGTGCAACTGGGGCAGCTCTAGAACACTTTCGTCCCCTACCTCGGGCCGGTGCCCTCCCCCGGCCTCTACCTCGGCCTCTAGCAACTGAGGGAGCGGCCCTTCCTGGGTCTGGAACGTTGAATGTGCACGTCCTTACCATCTGTGAGAGAATAGAAGATTGAGATTTAGTATACTATCAACTACACGACAAAAGATGAATAAGGAGAGATTTCCTAACACCTTATAGCCTCCTAAAGATAAAAATAGATGTCTCCGTACTGATCCGCAAGACTCTATTAGGTTTTCCCGTTACTTGTGAGACCTACATGAACCTAGAGCTCTGATACGATGCTGTCACGACCCAAATCCTAATATAGGTCTTGATGGCGCCCAACGCCGATGTTAGGCAAGCCAACACAATTAGTCTAGTGAGTTCCATTTAATTTTATAAAACTTTATTAAAAATACTTGAGTTTTTGTCACAATCATGAGAAAATAACAAATATCAAAGGAAAATTTAATTTCAAGGATCAAGAAGTTAAATTTAAATAGTTACATTTCCAAAAGAATAGTCTACTAATGTGTGTGCCAGGAACTGATGTCACAAATATACATGCATCTAGTAGAAGGAATAAAAAAAATACGTCTATCCTACTGTCTGAGAGGATATAGAGAGAATAACAAAAGGGAAAGACTCCAACGTGCTGCTGAACAACATCAAGAGAAACAGATCACCGTGGAATCTCTGATCTCGTGAAGTCAAGAACGTGCTCTGGACTGATAACTAGATGCACATGTCTCAGAACCTGTACAGTTAAGTACAGAAGCGTAGCATGAGTACATAAAAATTATGTACCCAGTAAGTATCCAGTCTAATCTCGAAGAAGTAGTGACGAGAGGTCGACTTGACACTTACTGGGGCCAAAACAATTTATTTAAATATAAGGCTAAGCATGAATATCAAAGATGAATAACAATAAAGACAGGAAATGACAAGTCTTTCCACAAGTACATTTATGTGTCAATTCCTATCAAACATGTTACTAATTTATTTTCCAGGGCCTTTTAGCGGTTTAACAATCATAGGAAAATACCAAGCAAATAACATGTGCATAATATTCCAAGGACGTATGGCCCGATCCAGTGAAAAAATAAATATGCACTGCCGAATGGTCGAATGACGCAAACCATAGATGTATCTATTAACCTGCCGAGGCGAATGACCCGCTCCCATTGTTTAACCAAATAATTAGACCCTTTGACTAAAGCTTATTTTTAAGATGAATACGGCTTACTGATAATCAAGGTAATGAAGAAAAATGAATAATAGACAATATTGCAGAAATAAAAAATCGAAGTTAATTGTATTCGAGAATCAGATGCCTTTAAAAGCTGTATTTCCCGCCCTTATATAGGAGATTCTTAAAATAAACGACTCTTGATATGGTTACTCATTAATGACTAATTATGACATTAATAAGGCGTTACAAAGGATAACGGTAATTGGGGTTTGGTTACATAACGTTCGAGTAATTAATTGTGGGTCTTTGAATCTGCCCGTAACTTTGTGTAGATTCATTCTGACCGTTCCTCTCTCCCGTTTTGATCAAGTTTAGTTTCCCGTGGCTGATAAGTTCATGGGTTTACTGAACCGTGCCTCTTTTTACCGTATCTCTTCAAAGAATCACATCCAGCTGTCACGTTTTCCTGTGTCCACGTGACTGGCTGAGTTGTCAAAAGCTGGCTTATGTGTGAAACTCTTTTTTACCAATATAGATAGTCCCCTTACTTACCATATTAATTATTAATATTTGGTAAGTGGATATTCATTTATGGCGGGAATATTTTGCCGCCGCTTTTCCTTGAATCATTGTATCCTTCTGTGCACCATAGGCGTCGTTTTTCACTTTCATTTAATGTCATACCACGTGTCCTTTTTGGATTGGTTCTGCATTTGCTCGGCACGTTTTAGGGCTTTTGCGGCTGTGCCAGTCCCGAAGTGACATCTTCAATTATGACTTTTCATCATTATTTTCCTTTTTCTTTATGTTTGACGGTTGTCTTCAAGTATAAATACATGTTTTCTTTTCTTTGCTTCCACGAAACACTTTTCTAACTTTGTCTTTTGTAAAGAACTTTCTTCTTTGCCTTTGTAAACATGTCTTCATCAAACCAACCTTATAGAGTAATAGATATTGAGAGTTTAACGCCATCTTCTGCTCCGACTAGGAGTCGGAGGGGTGGTAGACTTAGAAGTCTAGGATCCACTCCTTCGAGGGGCTCCTCTTCTTCTCAGATAGTTCCTCCTCTTTCCACTAGATCTCAGTTTCTCCGAGGTTTAGGGTTTCTCGGTCTTTGTCTAGAGGTAGAGGTGAACGCCTTCGCGAACATGGAATCAATGAAATTGTCCCTGCTGAATTTGTTTTTGCTAGAGATAGTCAAGTTCTAGTAGATAAATCTTCTTCTCTTGATAGTGTTGAAAGATATCCAACCCTTATAACTGAGGGTCAGATTTCCCTTGTTCGTAGGGAGTGCTTTTGGAGGTCTTACTTACCTGTCTATATTCTGAATAATAATCAAAGAATAACATCTTACAAGATGGGATATTCTTTCACTTTAGGGTTTAGACCCTTCATTGATCCAGTTATAATTGAGTTTTGCCGTTTTTTCAATATCTGCTTAGGAAAATTTGGCCCGCTTGTGTGGCGAGTTGTTGCATGTATTAGGAGTTTGGATTCTTTAGCCTCGGTTCCTTTTACCTTCAACCATCTTATTCACCTCTACTCTCCTACCTTATTTCGTGAAGGGGTTTTTACTCTGACTGCTAGAAGCAAAAGAGTGCTGCTAACCCCTGGAGACGATAAGGATAGGGGCTGGTACCTCCGGTATGTTGCTGTACCCACTGTTGGTTTAGTGGGTGAAGAAAATCTTCCCTTCCCTAAGAAGTGGAATCGTGCAGGTGAGTATGCTTTAGCTTACTTTACTTTTTCTTGTTTTGACTTGAGATGTTTTATTAACACCGTATCTATTTTTTCTTCTCTCAGCAATCATGAATACTGTTGAGAATGTCTCCGGTATTCGTGATTGGGTAGAAAAATTGTTATCGGTTGCTCCTTCAGAAGTGAGATCTTGGAAGTACCTCGCTGGGAGGTACGATTGGCAAGTAAAAATCCACAGTAAGTGAAGATCTTGATCTTGCTTCTTTCCTTACTCGAGTCTCTTTTTTTTGTTTAACTTTTTTCCCTTTTTAATAGGGTTCTCTGCTCGTGGGGTGTCTGCTTCATCTATCCCGAAGATGTCCTTGGCTCAGGCCCAGGAAATTATTGTTGGTTCATCTTCCTCAAAGAGGAAGAGAGGAAGAACAGGGTGCTTTAGTGCACATGCCACGGAGAAGGCGAATGGTTTTAGATTATGAGCTTACAGCCTCAACCTTGCCTTCCGTCTCTGTGATTGATCCCCCCGTCCTTGATGATGTTTCACATTCCCCTATTCATGAGGGTGTTGATCTTGCTCTTGAAGACGTCCCTTTGGCTGCTGTCTTTCCTTCTTCTCTGAGAGAAGCTGTTTTGTCTGTTCCTTTGGCTATTTCAACTTCTGCTGTTGCTTTGCCTGTAACTTCTTCAACTTTTCAACTCTCTGTGCCTGCTGCTTTGCCCGTGGCTTCTCCAGCTCCTCAACCTTCCGTGCCTATTGTTGTTCCATCTCTGCCTGCTTCCATGCCTTTCGTTAGGGAAATAGGTCTTCCAGCAGAGAGATGCGACAGGTAGTAATAGAGGTTAGCTGAGGGAACCTTTTCAAGAAAACGAGTGAGCTTGAAGTGTGGCTCAAGCCTTTGATAGGTCCCGATGAGAAACAAAGCTAGCCAGCCACGGTGCTCTTACATGGGCCAATGAAGTCGTGCATACTTCTTTGAAGGGATGGTGCAAGTTATCCTCTTTCACTCTCGTATATGAGATTTACCATATTTGACTTGTTTATTTCTTGTAGATTAACCTTATAGGCATGGAGCTTATGAAGAGGATTTCAAACAAGGACCAAGAGACAAAAGAATTATAGGCCGATGTTGATAATTGGAGAGCACAATATGAACAGTATGATAGGCTAAGGATTGACATGGATGCTTTAGAAGAGGAAAGGAGTACCTTGAAGCCACAGATAAGACTCATGGCAGCATAACTGGCAGTGGAGAGGGCTTCTTGCAGTCAAGCTGATAAGGATAAGAGTGTTCTGGAGTTTTCGTTCGCAGAGCAGCTGTCCCGTGCCTTAGAAGAGATTACAGACTTGAAGAACTTGTTGGGGCAGAAGGAGAAATACTCAGGAGAGCTCGTGCAATCACTCATTCGTACTTAAGAAGACCTTTGTAGGGCTTTAGACAAAGCTCAAACTTTAGAGGAGTCGATTGTTCCATTAAGGGCCTCCCATGAAGCTGTGGAGGCGGAGAAGGACGGGTTGAGAGCTGAGCTTCAAGTGTGGGAAAAGGATTATGAAGATTTGGAAGAGGTGGCTGCTGTTGATATGAGCTGGGCGTATATGAATTCTCGCCTTGACACATTGATGGAAATGAGTCAACAGGGTTTTGACCTTAGTGCTGAAATAGCCAAAACTAAGGAAGCCATGGAGAAGGCTCAACAAGGTCATAACCTCTCTTCACCTGATGGTGAGATTCCAGCCGCTCATGCCTCTTCATCCCTAGTTGCTCCCACTCCTTCTGCCACTTAAGTCAACCCCTTTCTTGAAAAGATTTAGTTGGTTTTTCCCTTTGAATGAGTAAATTGATGATGATCTTTTACCCCTAACTGTTTTTGTTACAACATCTTTGAATAAGTATAAAGATGTACATTTCTTTCTCGTGACTAATATTTTGCCTTTCAACCTGAATATGTTCGAAGGTTTTTGCTTTTTGCATTAGGCTTTGTATTTGGATGGCTCTTTTGATTTCTTTCGATTCTGCTCGTGTCACTTGTCTCGTTGGGTAGATGGGTCTTCAGGCTCGAGCTTTTAACTTTCTGATAGTCTTCTTTGCTTCTTCTTAGCCTTCCATACGATATAGTCCACCAAGTGTTTGATCTTTGAAGAATGAAATCTCGAGCACTTGATTATTCCTTCCTTGTGGTCCTTTTCCTGAAAAGGAAAAACATTTCGGACTCGAAGGTATATAATTTTTTAGATGATGACTGCTTAACCCTTTAAAAACGTCCATCAGAAAGTGTAACGCTAGACCGAGAATTGTGTTATTTCCTCGCGTCTTTGCAGGTCTAATATCATCATCTGGTGATGGGTTAGCTTTGTGCCTATCATCTAAAAAAGTTAGTAAAATTTTTTAAATGTTCAAAATAAAATCGAACGTGTGATAGGGGTATTCTTTTCTCTTAGAAGTAATACTTCTTTAGATGGATGGCGTTCCAGCTTGTTGGTAGAACTTTGCCATCCATAGCTTCCAACTCATATGCGCCTTTCCCAGCTATGCCTCGGATTTTGTAAGGTCCTTCCTAGTTTGGATTTAGCTTTCCTGCACCTGCTTCTTTCGTTGATCGAAAGACTTTTTTGAGGACGAAGTCCCCAATCTTAAAGTACATGAGATGAGCTTTACGGTTTTAATAACGCTCTATGATTTGTTTTTGAGCTGCCATCCGTATCAATACTGCTTCTCTCCGTGGTTCGAGTAGGTCCAGGTTGGTCCTTAATTCGTCGTCATTTTCACCTTCCATGGCTGTTGAGAACCTTATGCTTGGTTCGCCAATCTCCACGGGTATTAAGGCTTCTGAGCCATAAACAAGTGCGAACGAAGTTTCTCCCGTGTCTATCTTCGAAGTTGTTCTATACGCCCATAGTACTGCTGGTAACTCTTTAGGCCAATTTCCTTTGGCTTTATCCAGCTGCTTCTTTAGATTGTTGATGATGACCTTATTTGTTGACTCAACTTGACCATTAGCCACGGGGTGTTACGGTGTTGAAGTGATTTGCTTGATTTGCCAACTTTCGAAGAATTATGTGATTTGCGAGCCTATGAATTGTGGACCATTATCGCACACGATTTCCTTTGGTACCAAATCGACATATTATATTTCACCATAAGAAGCTTTTAACTTCCTTTTCTCGCTCTTGTTTGAGCACTTCTGCTTCTACCCGTTTTGTAAAATAGTCGGTTAGTACGAGTAAAAACCGTACCTGTCCTTTAGCTGTGGGAAGAGGTCCCACTATGTCCATACCCCATTTCATGAAAGGCCATAGGGATATTATTGGATGTAATAGTTCCGCTGGTCGATGCATCTTATTGGCAAACCTTTGGAATATGTCACATTTGGATATGAAATTCTCGGCTTCTTCATCCATCTTAGGCCAATAGTATCCGGCTCGTATTAGTGTTTTCACTAAGGATCTCTCCCCTGAGTGATTTCCACAGTGTCCTTCGTGGATTTCTTTCATCACAAATTCCGTTTGGTTAGGTCCGAGGCATTTAGCCAGGGGTCCTCCGAATATCTTGCGATAAAGTGAGTTGCGAATAAGGCAGTACTGTGCAGCTTTGCGGCGAAGTGCTTGAGCTGCTTTCCTATCTTCAGGTACGGTGCCATTATTAAAAAAATTAAGAATTTTTTTTCTCCAGTCCCATGTTAGGTTGTTGAAAGTTACCATATTCCTGTCATGGTCTATTATTGAATGAAGTAGTTGAAAGACAATTGTATTGTCTTTGTTCGATACTTCCGTGACTGCTGTGAGGTTAGCTAGTGCATCTGCTTCTACATTTCCCTCTCTAGGTATTTGCATTACCTTCCATGTTTTGAATTGTCTCACGAGTTCTTGTGCTTTTTCAAGATACTGTTGTATTCTATTCTCTCGAGCGATGTAAGTCCCTTGTATCTGATTTACTACCAGTTAGGAGTCGCTGTTGATCACAATTTTCTCGATTGAGAGCTCCCGTGTGAGTTCAAGCCCTGCAATAACAGCTTCATACTATGCTTCATTGTTAGTTATAGGATAACACTTGATAGCTTGCCGTGTCTTTTCACCCGTGGGGGATATCAAGACAATGCCTAAGTCGGTGCCATTTATATTTGAAGAACCATCGGTGAACAAGGTCCATAGGCCTGGATTAACACCGTTAAAGAGTTGTAACTCTTTTTCTACTTCAGATACAATGCTATTACTAAAGTCAACAACTAAATCAACTAGTATTTGAGACTTAATTGCAGTCCTAGGCTGATAGATTATTTCATGCTCACTTAATTCTATGGCCCACTTGGCTAATCTTCCTGACAATTCCTGTTTATGCAGAATATTTCTTAAAGGATACGAGGTCACAACGGTGATTGGGTGGCATTGAAAATAGGGTCGTAATTTTCTAGATGCCATTATTAAAGCTAAGGCTAACTTTTCCAGATGTGGATATCTAGTCTCAGCATCTAGCAAAGTTTTACTTACATAATAGACAGGTGATTGTTTACCTTTTTCTTCTCTTACCAATACTGCACTTACAACAATTTCTGAGACAACCAAGTAGATGTACAGTCTTTCCCCCTCTTTTGGATTTGAAAGCAGTGGTGGTTTCGATAGATAAATCTTCAGATTCTCGAGGGCTTGCTGACATTTTTTAGTCTATTCGAACTGATTCTGCTTTTTGAGAACTAAGAAGAACTTAAAACGTTTTTCGGAATATTTAGAAATAAACCTACCCAAAGCTGCTATTCTTCCTGTCAGTCTTTGAACTTCCTTTTTATTTGTTAAAATATCAGGTATTTCCTCTATAGCTTTAATTTGAGCGGGATTTACCTCTATTCCTCTGTTTGATACAAGGAAACCCAAAAATTTACCTGATTGCACTCCAAAAGCGCATTTCTCTGGATTTAACTTCATATTATACCTGCGTAAAATATCAAAAGCAGTAGAGAGATGCTGGAAATGGTCTTGTGCTTGTGTTGATTTTACCAACATATCATCAATATAGACTTCCATCGTCTTTCCAAGATGTTCTTGGAACATTTTAGTCACTAACCTTTGATAGGTGGCTCCAGCATTTTTTAAGCCAAAAGGCATAACTTTATAACAGTAAGTCCCCCTGTTTGTAATGAAGGAAGTTTTTTCCTCATCTGAGGGATTCATTTTAATCTGATTATAACCAGAATATGCATCTAAGAAGCTTAATAATTCGTGACCTGCTGTGGCATCAATCATTTGATCTAAATGCGGTATGTGAATGAATATTTGGGGCATGATTTATTTAAGTCAGTATAATCTACGCATACTCTCCACGTTCCATTCTTTTTAGGTACTACCACGGTGTTTGCTAACCAGTTAGGGTACTTTACCTCTCGTATCGAACCAATCTTCAAGAGTTTCTGTACCTCTTCGTCGATCACTTGGTTCTTGAATGGTCCTTGCTTTCTTTTCTTCTGCTTAACAGGTATGAAGGATAGATCTTCATTTAGTTTATGAGTCATCACTTCTGGTGGGATTCCTGTCATATCTGAGTGGGACCACGCAAAGCAGTCTGCGTTATCCTTTAAATAATCAATTAACTTACCTCTTCGAGCGGGGCTTAGCCTCGTTCCTATACACACTTTCTTCTCAGGCTTTTGTTCAGATAATGGAACAACTTTGAGCTCCTCTGTAGTTTTTTTGATGTGCTCATCGTCCTCCGGTTCATGAATGACGTCCGGTCTGGAATCTGCATCTGTGTGGTATAGTACACCTTCCGTGGTAACTTGATTCTCCTTCTCGTAATTATTTTCTTTCGTACATGTTTCAGCAATAATACTTTCCGTACCTATTTGGGTAGTAATTTCTTCCATGCCCGTTTGGACGTTGTTACCTGCTTGGGAGATTCCCTTATCTCGTAATTCTTCGACCTCTATTTTCTTGTTGTAGTGTACCATAGAGTTTATATTTCTTGTGGTTTGCTGATCGACTTTGATTTGTTGAATCCCCCATTCAGAGGGGAATTTAATTATCTGATGCAACATGTAGGGTATCTCTTTCATGTCGTGGATCCACGACCTTCCAATGATCACGTTATAAGCCATGCCAGTATCGATGATTTGGAACCTGGCACTTTTGATCACCCCCTCAGCATAAATGTTAGGCTCAATTTCTCCTTTTGTTATAACCGTAGAGTTATCAAACCCTGATATGGCTTGCGCTTTTGGAATTACTTGATTCCCCAGTACCATTTCTTCCATGACTCTCAGCAAAATGATATTGACTGAACTGTCTGGATCAATCAACACTCTTTTTACATTAGTGTCATGAATAAGTAAAGATATTACCAGAGCATCGTTGTGAAGAAGCATTACTCCGCTGATATCTGCATCATTGATAGTTATATCGTCTTCTTCCATATTTTCACGAGCCCGTTTCCCATGTATAATTGTCAACTTTGTGGTTGTTTTGCAAATCACCCTGTTTACTTCTGCACCTCCGTGTATCATGTTGATGGTTCGTTTTGGAGAAGGAGGATTTTGGGGCTCCTGCCTGTTCCTCATATATCCCTGTTTACCTTTATCACTAAACAATTATGTTAAATAGCCCTGTTTTAATAAATTTTCTACTTCACCTTGTAAAAATCTGCAATCCACAGTTTTGTGCCCATAATCGTTGTGAAATTCACACCAGTGATCTGGGTTTCTCCTGCTTGGATTTGACCGCATCTCTTTGGGCCACTTAACCTTGTATCCTATGTTCCTCAATATTGGGACATGTTCAGTAGTACTTACATTAAAGGAATGATCCCCAATTTGAGTACTACCTCTAGGTCGTTCATCTCGATCTTTTGTGGATCTAGATGAGGATGAGACTATGTCTCTTCCTTGTGGTTTATAGTCTGACCTAGAGTTTTTGAACCTAGGGCGGATATCGCGTCCCGAGGGTCCTAAGTAAGGATCGTACTTGTTTTTACCTGATCTTCTATCTGATTCAGGACGTCTAGATCTGGAATGATCTTCATCTCTCGAACGAGCAATGGTATCTTCTTCTATTCTGAGTTTAGTACTGTACCTGTTGTATACATCGTTCCATGTTATAGCGGGGAATTCTCTTAGACTTTCCTTAAGTCGTCTTGTGGCTTTTGAGCTTTTATCGTTTAGGTTGCTTGCAAATGCCATGGCTGCCTAATTATCAGGCACCTTGGGTAACTGCATTCCTTCTCATTGAAACCTGTCTACAAACTCATAGAGTAGTTCCGTGTAACCTTGTTTTATTTTGAATATGTCTTCCATTCTCTTCTCAACTTTTTGTGCACCACAGTGTTGTGATGATCTTGTGTAAATTAGTAGAAACTGTGTTCCGAGGCCCCAAAAGCCTCCGTTAATCTCACCTCGATATGCGTGCGTAGCCCGGGCGTGTAACCGGGAAGCCCTTATGTGAAAATTTGATAATAAGTTGAATTAGTAGTAAATAATGGAATACAGTTGACTTTGGTCAATATTTTTGGTAAACGGACCCGGACCCATGATTTGACGGCTCCAGAGGGTCCGTAGAAAAATATGGGACCTGGGCGTATGTTCGGAATCGAATTTCGAGGTCCCAAGCCCGAGAAAAGAATTTTTAAAGAAAATTATTTTCTGAAAATAAGAAAGACGTTTGAAAATGAAATTTGATTTGAAATCTATGTTATCGGGCCCGTATTATGGTTCCGCAGCCCGGAACAGGTTTAATATATGTTATATGAGTTATCTGTAATGTTTGGTGTAAAACGTACTTGATTTGACATGTTTCGGTTCGAAAATGGAATATTTGAGCTTTATGAAGTTTTGAGTAATTATATGGATTTTTGAGTTTAATTCATTGATTTTGATGTTATTTCGGTGGTTTTAGTACTTGAATAAGTCCGTAGTATGATTTGGTAGTCGTGTGTATTTTTATTTTTGAGCCCCGAGGGCTCGGGTGAGTTTTGGGTAGTTAACGGGGTGTATAAAGTGGAAAAATCTGGTGTTTTTGATGTTTTACAGGTGTCTGGTGCGAACGCGGCCAAGGGCCCGCGAACGCGAAGGGTAAATATCTTGGCGTAGGTTTTTACTCTATGCAAACGCGTAGAGGGAGACGCGAATGCGGAGCACTGACAGTACTTCTACGCGAACGCGTCCCCAGGGGTGCGAACACGTAGTGTTAGGCTGGGGGTCTGGGGGGATGGGTAGGTTGTTCTTCACGAACACGGCCCTAGGCTCGCGAACGCGTAGGTCAAGATTGTCAACCCTTCGCGAACGTGGCCATTGGCCCGCGAACGCGAAGGGTATTTTTGCCTAGTCATTTTTAATAGTCCCAAACAGAAACCTTATGGGATTTAACCCACTTCTTCTCAAACCTCTTATTCCCCACTCCCCCTTAGGTGATTTTGAAGACTTCCATCACCATAGCTTCATAGTTAAGTGATTCCAACTCCATTTTCTTCACATTTTTCTTCATCAATCACTAGAATCTAGGCCTAAAATCCTAAAATCAAGGTAGAAATTAGGGGTTTTGGGTAGAGTTAGGTTTTTGGGAATTTTGGGTAATTCAACCTCAATTTGAGGTCGGATTTCAAAAAAAATCATATATTTGAACTCTTGGGGGTATGGTTGATCGGGTTTTGGTCTGAGCCTCTTGTTTGGACCAAGTGGGCCCGGGGTTGGATTTTGGTATTTTTGGAAGAATGCTAGGAATTGTATATTTAGGCTATGAGATTGCATTAATGAGTCATTATTGATGTTAATAACTTAATTATGTCTAGATATTGTTGTTCCAGACTTGAATTCAAAAGGAAAGGCGGTGTTAGAGGCTTGATTGCTATTCTTGGTCCCAAGGTAAGTGTCTTGCCTAACTTTGGTGAGGGAATAGATATCGTAGGCTATGTGCTAAGTGTTTAACATGTTCAATGCATAGGTGAGGTGATGAGTACCTATGCGTTGTGTGTCAAGCATGCCCGTGAGTCCATTTTTGATGAAATTCTTGTTCTTACTTCCATATCTATTGTATCATGAATTTGTCTCTACTTGGAAGTTGATTGTTGTGAAAATCCTCGTTGATGAACTTGTGATGTAATGGTCCTATTGAGGACCCAACTATAAAGGATATACTTGAAAAGGTTGGTTATAGCTGAGACCCTTGCCGGGAAAATCTGTTATGATAATGACTGGTATTTTTCCCCTTGCCGAGTGATCATGATTTGTGATTCCACTATGCTGCATCCCTTGCCATTTTTATAATTGTCATTGCATTGGTGAGGAAGAGTGTAAAGCACGAAGGGTGATGCCGTGCCATGATTTACATTGATTACACCATATATTGCATAGTGAGGAAGAGAGTAAAAGCACGAGGGGACATTCCGTGCCATGTTTATGTTGTTTATGCATGAGGGGACATTCCGTGCCATATTTTATATTGTTTATGCACGAGGGGACATTCCGTGCCATACTTATGTTGTTTATGCACGAGGGGACATTCCGTGCCATATTTTATATTGTTTATGCACGAGGGATATTCCATGCCATGTTTATGTTGTTTATGCTCGAGGGGACATTCCGTGCCATATTTTATATTGTTATGCACGAAGGGTGATGCTGTGCCATTCATTTCATTTATCATTGCCATCATTTCATATATATTTACCTGTTGCATAATGAGGACGAGAGTAAAGCACGAAGGGTGATGGCGTGCCATTCATTATCTGTTTACATATTGTGTTCAACCTTTCATTCTTGCTAGTTACCTGTCGCCCCCTTACTTGTCCCCGTATCCCTTGCTTATCTGTTAAATAATTGTCACTTCCTTGCTATATTTTTTTGGTAGAACTGTACAGGTAGATTACCATCGTCGTGTCTAGCCTCGCCACTACTTTGGCCGGGGTTAGGCTCGACACTTGCTCAGTACATGGGGTCGGTTGTACTGATGCTACACCTGCACTTCTCTATGTTGTGCAGATCCCGCAGTCGGACCTGGTGGACACTGATTGAGGGAGCATCCTTCAGTCCACTTAGATATTACAAGGTAGACCCGCAGACGTTCGTGGGCCTTGGCATCTCTTCTATCCTTTTCTTCTATTCTGTCTTGTTTTCCTTAGTTCTAAGACAATTTTTGTATTGTTTCGTCAGACTTTGTATTTAGTAACTTCTTAGTCAGTTCGTGAGTTAGTGACTCCAGGTGCTGGGATAATGTAAACGAATCATATTATTTCGTGTTATATGTTATTTCAGAATTTATCTGCTTCCGCAATTGAAAAAGGAGTCTAAGATGTTTTATTTATTTCTGTTATTTAAATGTTGATACATTAAGGGTATTGTGTACATTGGATTGTCCAGCGGTTTCAACGTTAGACGCCATCACGGCCCGAGGGTGGGATTTCGGGTCGTGACAAGTGTGCTTTTATAAACGAATCTGCAAGCTCAGCGAAAGAGTCAATAGAATTTTCAGGGAAAAGAGAATACCAGGTTAGGGCTCCTTTGGTAAGTGTTTCCCCAAATTTTTTGACAAGGACTGATTCAATCTCTTGTTTTGTTAAGTCGTTGCCTTTTACCCCAGTAGTGAAAGCAGTCACATGGTCGCGTGGGTCAGTTGTTCCATCATATTTGGGAACGTCAAGCATTTTAAACTTCTTGGGTATAGGCAAGGGTGCCGCACTTGGCTTCCAAGGTTGATGGGAATATCTATATCGATTCCTTTGATGATATATGGTACTCCAAGAATTTGTTCGATGTGATCGTTCTGCTCTTTCATATGTTTCTGCATGGTTAGCAGTAAATTTTGTAATTCTGAGTTATTAGATATACCTGGTCTCATTGGATTTTAACATAATTAAGAGAATATCACTTGAAAAGTAAACAAAGATTATCAGATTCCTGGTAACAGAACCAGTCTGTTTAACCAAAGAATTAGCCCCTTTGACTAAAGCTTATTTTTAAGATGAATATGGGTTATTGATAATCAAGGTAATGAAGAAAAATGAATAATAGAAAGTATTGCAGAAATAAAAAATCGAAGTTAATTGTATTCGAGAATCAGATGCCTTTACAAGCTGTGTTCCCCTCCCTTATATAGGAGATTCTTACAACGTACGACTCTTGCTATGGTTACACATTAATGACTAATTATGACATTAATGAGGCGTTACAAAGGATAACGGTAATTGGGGTTCGGTTACATAACGTTCGAGTAATTAATTATGGGTCCTTGAATCTGCCCGTAGCTTTGTCTAGATTCATTCTGACCGTACCTCTCTCCCGTTTTGATCAAGTTGAGTTTCCCATGGCTGATAAGTTCGTGGGTTTACTGAACCGTGCCTCTTTATACTGTATCTCTTCAAAGAATCACATCCAGCTGTCGCATTTTCCTGTGTCCACCTGACTAGCTGAGTTGTCCAAAGCTGGCTTACGTGTGAAACTCTATTTTACCAATACACCCATGAGAGTAGTGGAAGAAATAACCCCGCTCGCAGAATATAATTGCGAAGTGGTTTCACATAAACATAACACATTCTCCTCAATCCATTTTTCAAATTAATGATTCAGTTGAAACCTTTAAATTCTAAAGATATTAATATAAACTTTCACTCAATGATGATAGCGCATGTAAATAAATTAACAATGTTCACAAGGCATGCTGTTAACCTAAACTACCCGGACATAGCAAGAATAGTCACTACGCACGGACCCTTATCACCTAGTATGTACGTAGTCCCCCATAATCATGCACATGATCAATTATTTCACCTAGGGGGAAGGTTCACTTTAACGAGGTTAGAAAGGAGACTTACCTCGTATCAAGTCTACTTCCCGATTCAAGAATGCGCCTGAATCTCCAAATTCGTCGCCCAACAACTCAAAACTAACCGAACATTACATAAATTAATCAATCCATGCTCAAAAGTTCACAAATTTCCTATTTAGATGGTTACCCAACCTAAATGGTAAGATTCCTAAAATCCACCCCTGGGCCCACATGCTCGGATTCCGAAAACTTTTAAGGGAACTTGTTACCCATAACCTAAGGATCAATAATATATGATTTTTTTACTAGATTCCATAACAAATTTTGTGGTTATATCCTATTTTTATCAAAACCCTTGGTTTTACTCTAAGCCCATAATTTTCACTAATCTTTGTGCGTTAATCTACCCAAACATTAAGTAATAAACTCACATTAAGTAGGAAATACATTACCTCAAGGTGCTAAGTCGAAATCTCTGCTTTGCGAGCTCCTAAATCGCCTAAGGTTGTAATAAATGCCTTCAAATATGCCTAAGTCTTGACTTTAAAATGACCTCACTGCCTCCAGTGATTTTTCACCTGTGGCGAGTGGACCGCACCTACGGTATCGCTTTTGCGGACCAACGTCTGCATCTGCGAAAAGGGGGGACTGGTAGGGATCGCACCTGCGGAAGGTGGCCCACATCTGCGGCTCCGCTTCTGTGAAGAAAGGACCGCCATCTGCGGATCCTGGGAACCCTCTCGATGGCCGCATCTGCGAGGCTTCGACTACATCTGCGGTCTCGCACCTGCAGCTGGCCAATCGCAGGTGTGGTCGCACCAGACCTGGTGCACCAGCAGCTCTTTTATAGCTTGAACTCGCCTCGTGCGACATTCGAATGGCATCCGGGCCCCCGAGGCCCCGTCCAAATATACCAACAATTTCTAAATCATAAAACGGACTCGCTCGAACCTTTGGAACACCCGGAACAATATTAAATCTAAGAATCATACCCCAAAACCAACTAAATTCAGCTTATAAACTTTAAGTTCTTAAATTCACTTCCAACACGCCGAAACATACTTATACTACTCGGAACGACACCAAATTTTGCGTGCAAGTATTAAATGACATTACAAAACTATTTTCCATCTCGGAATTCCGTTTGGATCTCGATAACCTCAAAACACGTTCCAAACCTCATTTATAGAACTTCAAGAATCATATTCCGCTATTTGGCGCAGAAACGCACCCGGGTCATCCAAAACCCATTCCGAACATAAGCCCAAGTCCGAAATCATCATATGAACCTATTGGAATCGTCAAATCCCGATTCCGACGTGGTTTACTCAAAGTGTTGACCGGAGTCAAACTTGGCCTTTTAGGCCAATCTTAAGGAACCAAGTGTTCTAATTTCAACCCAAACTCTTTCAATTCCCGAACCAACCATCCCCGCAAGTCATAAAGCAATAAAAGCAAATACAGGAAGTCTTATTTAGGGGTACAAGATTCTAGGAAGAAAAACTACCTGTCAGATCGTTACACTATTACCATTATTACTATTATTAGTACTATTACTAATTTACAATTAATATTATTTATTACTATTACTATTATTACTTACTATTACTATTACTATTACTATTACTATTACTATTACTATTAGTATTATTATTACTTACTACTACTACTACTACTACTACTACTACTACTACTACTACTACACTTTTGAATATGCTTTCTTGCCAGTGACCCTGGACTAATATCGATTTGGTGTGGAATCATTAAATATCATTGAGGTTGAAATCCATTTCGGATGCAGAAGGAATATCCTTATCAGAAATATTATTATTATCCTGAACAATATTTGTTTGAGGGTTAATTTTAACCCTTTCAACAGGCTTATCACAAATTCTAGTAGTAATAGTGTGAATGTACCACCATATTGGAACCAAGCCAAGAAACTATATTAAAATTCCTTTATATTTTGATAGAGCCTAGATCTTTCATGGTTAATATGTAAAAGAAATTAGATATTCAACATAGATATGAATTTTTTAGCCGGACATTGTCACGGCTGGGGAGACAACGAAGTAATAATAATATTAACTAAAGAAATAAATAAATTAAATACCTTGTAACACCGGGATGCAAGGCCTGATTGTTATAACCTGGAAACTTTATTTACTTCAAACTAGAGAAAGAGAAATTTACAAGAGAGAGAATGGGATTACAAGAGAGAGTGAGAGAATGGCTGATGCCTTCTCTTAAAAAAATGGTCCTATATATAGAAAAGAAAAAAAACATAAATAATCTATGTATAGTAATATGGGTCCCATATGTGGGTCCCTTACACAGTGTATTTACCGTGTATACATTGTTTCTAATGTGTAAACAGTGCATCTATTGTTGAGTGGGGTTCTTGGCGGATTTGACTGTTGATTATAGTCCGCATCTTTCTAATTCTTTTATTTGCTAGACTAAATCTTCTCCCTTTTGTATATCCTTATCAGATAATATTTTTTTTGATTGCATAGGCTGAGAATATTCGATATCACGTTGCTTGTTTCACTTTGCATCGAAGTGTCAGACTTTTCATATTGATTAAGGGAGTGAAGTAAAATTTTTTTTACTTCTTCCAAATATTGAGTGATCATTTCGTTTTTTATCTTCTTCCTAAATGGATATTCTTCTGAGAATATGTCTGACTGAGCTATCATCAATCATTCTCCTCTGAGGGGTTGTTGAGTATTCTTGAATTTTTTCTTTGATGGAATCCAAGATTTCTTGACCATATAATACTTTTGTTTTGGGATATTTTTTCATCAATTTATCCCAAAAATTATTAAAAAATGTCCTATATAAACAAGGAATCTGTTCATCAGTGAATCCCAATTCTGGAGTCCATTTATGAATCCATGGAATAGAGAATTCTATAAAGAAATATATCTAATCAATTTTTTCTAAATAACGGATATGATCTGTGTGGTATAATTTATTCAAATCGGGCGAAATTTTTGTCCATTCATTGTATAGCATAAGAAATGGGTCCGGTAATATTCTGACTGTCGGACCGTGGTATGACCATCAATTTAGGAACCAATTAGGAATGGGTTCTGAAAATATCTTTGCACATACTTTTATGAACCAAGTATGTTTGTGTCTCTCATTATTACAATAAAGCACTTTATCAAAGGTTTGAATATAATCCCAATATGTAAAATTCATACGGGTTTTGCTAAGGCTTATCTGCCTTTCCTTCATTGTGGAAATCCCCCAATCTTCAACAGATACAATCTGTTTAATAATTATTTTTGAGAAGTTATGAACATTCTCGGCTGTGTTATAACCGGAAAAGTGTTGAAATTCTGCACTACCGATACTGGTGAGAATAGTTTCATAATAGGAACGGGTTTTGTATGACTCACCCGGATAATATAATCCATTAATCAAATATCTCTGGAATATCTTCCAAGGCTCATCTTTTCTCTGAATCTCAGAGTTTTCTAAAAGAAATATTATTTCTCTTTTTGGAAAATTTTCATAGTACTTGGTATCATCAGTGTTCTCTTCTTTAGCAACTGAAGCAAATGTATCACTTTGCTTTTGGGCAGCTAAATATGCCTGTAGATGTCCATATAACGGGCTATCTTCTGGAATATCTTCTAGATGAATAGAAGTGGTACACGAAGATTCTCCTTTGAGAGATATCTTCTCATTAACTAAGCTCCTTTTTCCCATTTGTATTACTGAGGAGTTGGATAAGGGTCCATATGACGATCCATAAGAGTATGAGTTTCTTGGGGATGATATTACCCCTTTCCCTTTACTTCTTCCTTTGGCCCATGGGGGGTCCATGCTGCAAATATAACAACTCATTTTATTCGGATAAATAGTAGTCTTGCATATCACTTCTAATTTCATCAGAATAATAAGAATAGAAAATTCTTTCTCGACAATATCATCAATGATTTTTTCAATTATAAGACCCTGTAGGTCTCTATATAACTTAACCACCTTTAAAATAGTGATTAATGTTTCTTCATCTAGAAAGGCTATATAGAAATTCGTGATGAACTTAAGTATTCACGAGATAAGAAATCAGGAAGAGAATTATCAATTCCCTTTTTATACTGGATTTCGAAATCAAAAGGGGCTAAATGAGCCTACCATCTTGCAAAAATTAATTTCGAAGCATCATGTTTAAAATCTTTGTCAAACATATACTTAACATACTAAGCATCAGTTTTTATTAAAAACTTTTGATTGTATAGATCATCTTGAAATTTTAAAACAAATTTAACAATAGTTAACATTTCATGAGCCACAATAGCATATTTTTTCTGGGCTTCAGTCCACTTTCCCGAGTGAAATCTTATAAAATATTCACAGTTATCGCTGGGATTAACTTGTTTTATAATCCCGCCGTAACCAATATTGGACGCATCTGTCTCAATAATATTTTTCCATGCTTGATTAGCAAGGTCAAACAAGTTAAAGATTTAACACGTTGTTTAATACTCTTAACTAACGTAGTATGACTATCAGTCCAAGGATTTTTGTAATTCTTTTTTAGCCTATCATATAAAGGGGCCAAGTGACGAGATAAATCTTTATAAAAAGGGGATATATAATTTAAACTTCCCAAAATTCTTTGTAATTGAGTTCTGTCCGTAATAACATCAGTAAATTTTGATGCAAAATCAATCGATCTTTGAATAAGAGTGATTATTCCTTGACAAATATTATGTCCTAAAAATCGAACGTCTGTTTGAAATAAACTCATTTTTGGTTTGGAAATAACTAAACCATTTTTTATAACAATCTTCTTAAAAATATCAAGATGCTTAATATGCATTTCCAATATTTTAGAACATACTAATATGTCATCAATATAAATGATGATCAAATCTAAGTATGGATTAAAAATATCATTCATTATTTTCTGAAATTCAGAAGGGGCGTTTTTCGAACCAAAAGGCATAACATTACATTCATATTGGCCGAATGGAACATTAAAAGCCGTTCTATAAGTATGCTCTTTAAATATTTTAATCTGCCAATAACCAGATTTTAAATCAAAGTTTGAAAATATATTGGCATCATATAATCTTGATAATAAATCCTTTTTGTTGAGGATATGATACCTAATCCATTTTAAATGTTTATTTAAGGGTTTATAGTTTATAACTAATCTAGGAACGCCGCTTTCTTTTCTGCAACATTATTAACATAAAAAGCGGTACAAGACCAAGGAGATTTTGAAGGTTTTATCAAACCCTTTTGTAACAAATTATCAATTTTTTTTTTGCAGAATTCTACCAATTCAGCGTTCATCTGACAAGGTCAAGATTTAGTAGTGATATCATCCTCAGAAAAATTATCTTCATATGGAAGAGTGACAATTTGCCTTTTCATTATTCCAAAAGGCACTAGGATGATCAACACAAATATCAATAGACATTTGCTCAAAAATCAATTCGATCTTTTCTTGTATTCTAGTAGCTTTTAACGTATCGAATATATTCATACTAAATAACTCTAGTTGCAAAGAATCAATATGTCTTTGCTTCATATTAATAAGGGCATTAATATCTCTGGTTACGGGATCTGTAACAAAAGAGTAACTTATTTTTTTATCTTTGTAACTAGCTGTAAAACATTTTGAATTTATGCTAGTAAAAGGATAGATAACATTAATAAAAGGTGTTCCAAGTATAATTGGAGGGTATAACTGATTTTTTACCAGAAAAAAGAAGTGAGGGATGCATACTTTGTTTTGATAAATATGAGTATTAGGTAATTTATACTTTATATCTAAAGCATGACCAGAAGCAAATTTCACCATATGAGTGGTTTTTTGAAAATATTTAGTAGGTACTCACCCTTCTTGAATGCTGCTCACATCAGCTCCACTATCAATCATAACAACGTCAGTTATGGAAAAACTATTGTCGATTAAAATAGTACATTTAATATACCATTTATGAGTAGTGAAAATTTGCATCATTCCTAAAAACACATCATGTTTTGGTTTGAAATCAACAGGTTTTTCACTATCATAATTTTCAGAAATACCTTTACCTTTGTCATTAGATAACTTAGCTAGATAATTATTTTTCTCTATCTGAGTAATACTACGATCACAAATCATTTGATTTTGTTTAAGAGACTTAATTTCTCTTTTCAAATTTTCAATTTCGACTTTTAGATCGTCCAAAGAAGTATCTCTAGTTGGAGTACCCTTATTATTAAGACGGTTATTAATTTCGGACAAAGAATAGGGCGTAGAATATTCAAATTCGTTCTTTTGTTATTCAAAAGATTCTAAAGAACTAGAACTTGAATTTGCAGCCAAATTTATAATTTTTTCACGAAGTTTATTGATCCGAGGCTAGAATTCATAGTTTAATATGTAATATACCTTACATTTGAGGTGCGTTAATGATAAAAATACACTTTTTATGTTCTTAATGGAGTTTATTTCATGTGTAGGTGAATTGGAGATGGAAACAGAGCTTACATTTGAGGTGCGTTAATGATAAAAATACACTTTTTATGTTCTTAATGGAGTTTATTTCATGTGTAGGTGAATTGGAGATGGAAACAGAGCTTACATTTGAGGTGCGTTAATGATAAAAATACACTTTTTATGTTCTTAATGGAGTTTATTTCATGTGTAGGTGAATTGGAGATGGAAACAGAGCTTACATTTGAGGTGCGTTAATGATAAAAATACACTTTTTATGTTCTTAATGGAGTTTATTTCATGTGTAGGTGAATTGGAGATGGAAACAGAGCTTACATTTGAGGTGCGTTAATGATAAAAATACACTTTTTATGTTCTTAATGGAGTTTATTTCATGTGTAGGTGAATTGGAGATGGAAACAGAGCTTACATTTGAGGTGCGTTAATGATAAAAATACACTTTTTATGTTCTTAATGGAGTTTATTTCATGTGTAGGTGAATTGGAGATGGAAACAGAGCTTACATTTGAGGTGCGTTAATGATAAAAATACACTTTTTATGTTCTTAATGGAGTTTATTTCATGTGTAGGTGAATTGGAGATGGAAACAGAGCTTACATTTGAGGTGCGTTAATGATAAAAATACACTTTTTATGTTCTTAATGGAGTTTATTTCATGTGTAGGTGAATTGGAGATGGAAACAGAGCTTACATTTGAGGTGCGTTAATGATAAAAATACACTTTTTATGTTCTTAATGGAGTTTATTTCATGTGTAGGTGAATTGGAGATGGAAACAGAGCTTACATTTGAGGTGCGTTAATGATAAAAATACACTTTTTATGTTCTTAATGGAGTTTATTTCATGTGTAGGTGAATTGGAGATGGAAACAGAGCTTACATTTGAGGTGCGTTAATGATAAAAATACACTTTTTATGTTCTTAATGGAGTTTATTTCATGTGTAGGTGAATTGGAGATGGAAACAGAGCTTACATTTGAGGTGCGTTAATGATAAAAATACACTTTTTATGTTCTTAATGGAGTTTATTTCATGTGTAGGTGAATTGGAGATGGAAACAGAGCTTACATTTGAGGTGCNGCTTTTCCCCCTAAAGCCTGACCCTACCTGGCGTTAGGGGGGCGTTTACCCCATAAGGCCAGGAAGCCCCTGGCGTTAGGGGGCGTTAGGGCCCAAACGCCAGGCCTGCCCTGGCCTTAGGGGTGCGTTAGAGCCCAAACGCCCAGGGTTCCCAGTTTCGGCCAAATCTGAGTTTTGATGAGTTAAGTGTTTCCCGATTGAAATAGAAGTCTCCTACACGGTTAGGGTTCACCCTAAACATATAAATAGACTCCTAAAACACAACTACAAGAGATTCGAAGAGATGAGAAGAGATTCGGATGGCAAGACATCAATTTGTACAGATTTTCTTCATTACTTTGTAGTTTAATTATGC
>ML395341.1:0-11039 GCA_005239525.1 Nicotiana knightiana | reverse complement strand
AAATGAGTTGTCCCAATAATGTCAAAAACCCTGACTAATCCGAAAGGAGAGAAAAAAAGGGGGTCACAACAACCAATAGTCCCCGCGTTTCTTAGAATGAAGAGATAATAAACGGTCTTGACTTTGTCTTTTCGATGCTCCTATTATGACGCCATTCCCTTCGGAGCATTAAATGATGCGACATAAAAAGCTACACAGAGGTCACTGTCAAACCCAATTCTCGAGAGGCCCATGAATCGTCACGATTTTGACCATTCCGCTTCATGCATGCCCAAAGGGCCTCTGTAAATACTATAACCTCTTGGATTTTCATTGTTTTGCATCTTTTGTATCTTCTCCAAACATTCAAATTTAGCTAAGTGTTTTCCATTTCTATCTTCTTCCTACGTACATTTTCTCGTTTTCTCGTTCAAAACTCAATTATTATCATGGCCAAAACTTCAAAAACGGTTCCACAAAAAGAGGGAGCCGTCTCTTCGTCACGTCCGTCCAAGAGCAAGTACAAAATTCCTCCTACCATCGAACAATGCACCCCATGCCCTTTTGACACCATTTCTGACTTCTCAATAGAAAAACCACCTTCTACCCCGGGCCGATGTGAGCCCATGTCCCGATACATACGTGTAGTATCGGATGTAGAGAGGGTAAAACTCGACTACCGCTGGGGGGAGGCGGCTCGAGTAGATATTCCTAAGGCTGATGAGAGCATAGTTACACACAAGGTTGGCTTCCTTAGTGTATATACTATCCCTTTACCTTAGGTCCCGTCGATTCTTCTTCTCCACCGATTGACCCAGTGATTCTTGATTTTTTCCATCAATACGAAGTGACAGTCGGTCAGATCTATCCTTCCTTTTGGAGGATCGTATACATGTTCCAGCATATTACCAATATGGTCGAGGGAATGACTTTTACCCTCAACCATTTGATTAGAGTGTACAGCCCTCGACTCTTCTGCGGGGGCATGATTAAACTGCACCGCCGATCCACCAAGGTGTTCCTCACCTGCATTGACGAGGCAAAGGATCGGGGATGGATGATTCGATTCGTCAAATTTAGAACTTTGTACGTCATCCCCACCGATAGACTACTGTTCCCGGAGGAGTGGAACATGAAACGTAAGTGCCCTCATGTTAATTATGCTTTACCACCTCTTTTCACTTTCTAACGGGTCTGAATATTCTTTCTTTTAACTGTGCAACCACCGTCTGGATTCCCGGCGCAGTCCAGGACCTTTCGGGGTGGATCAGGCTTTTGGACTCCGCCTTCTTATATAACAAACGCATGTGGCGTTAGATGGATAAGACAAGGTGGAAGGCAAAGAACCATGGTATGCTACAGATGCCATTTGTTTTTTCCTTCTCTAGAAGAACTTTCGATGATGATGTTTTCTAATATAACACATTTGTGCATGCCTCGATGACGGCGTGTTGATGAGACCGCCTCCACCTGGTGAGGAACGGGCTCTGAAAGCCGCAAAAGATAAGAAAAGGAAGAAGGAGGCCTCGGTGGAGTCTCCAAAATCAAAAATGACAAAGGCTCGGAAGCCTAAAACGGATGCCACGGTCTTGTCCTCGACTGCCAATAAGAGCCTGCGGGACGATGAATAAATAGACGACAACTTCCCTTTGGTACAAAGGGGGAAACGAAGTGCTGATGCTTCGAGAAGTGTTGGGCGCTCGTCTGTTGAGCTAGCGGCGGCTCGGGAAGACCCGTCGTGTGTAGAGGAGACCCTCGAGGAGGGTTTGGGCACAGTCTTCGAGACGCTCATCGGACATGGCACAATCTGTGGTGAGGAGCTCGGAGGACTTGCTACTGGAGCTTTTCGATAGAGGCCGATACCGCCGGAGGCTTTCACTCAGGCCCGTCATTTTCTCCGGGGGAGATACGGGATGTCAAGTTAGGGGTGTTCCTGGTCTAGAGACCTCTCTTGGAGAGGATGATGCGTTCGGAGACTATTTTGTGGGGGTTGACGAGGAGAGCAATATTGGAGCCCCAGTTTCTCTCGAGGAAGCCGAGAGTCTCCAAAAGCAGTTGACTTTGGAGAAGTAACATGCTATTTTTAGATCTTCTATTCATGTTTTCTGATTTCCCCTTTTCTGTGTTGCATGTCAAGAAGTTGTATGACCAAGCCTTCTCCAATATGCAAGATGAGTTGACTCATCGTGTAGAGGAGCTTGAGAAGCTCATGTCGGAGTCTGTCGAGCTGGAGGCTCTATGTGCTCGAAAGGAGGGGGAGCTAACCAACGTCAGGGAAAACTTGTAGAGAGCACTTTGGGAGAGGGCGACCTCACCGAGCAGGTATGCTGGTACCCATACTTTTATCTAAGTTGCAATGTCTTGTGCTGACCGACTTATTTTCTGCTTTTCAGATCAAGCAGAAGGACGCCCTAGTGGAGCGGCTTCGAGAGAAGGTTGTGGCCAAGGGTGCCGAAATCCTAGAGCTTTCTTGACTAAACGATGTCTCGGCTTCGGAGAGGGAGGCGCTTCGGGGGAAGCTATCCTCGATTCAAGACCTTTTCTAAGGTGCTCAGGAGGAGGTTGTTGCACTATCTGCTGCCAAATTTGAGGCCGCTGAATATGTCTCCTCATACAAGAGAGTCTCTACTGCTGTGAATGATCAAGCCAGGGAGATATCTAAGAAGGCCGAGCTAAAGTTGGCTAGGGCAGTTGCTTATGCCCGTATTCAATCTAGGAGACAAGCCCTCGAGTAAGTGAGCGCTAAGGGCATCGATCTTTCTTCCGAGATCAAAAAGATAGAGCCTTAGAGGTATACATGGAAATGACGACTACGTCGAACGAAAGCTCTGACAGCGGCTCGGATAGTAGCGAAGGAGAAGAGTAGACTCTCCTATTTATTTGATTTCTTCTCTTTCTGCATATAGGATACTTTGGGGGAATTTTTTATAAAAAACACCTCTGCAAATATATTATTTGAAATAGAATACTTCTTGTCATATATTGCACAAACTTTGTCTCATAATATTTACATGCCAATCGACTTTCATGCCACGATTCTTAGCTTCTCGAAACTCACACTTACAATAGTAGATTCTTTTAAGACCGGACACCTTCTCGAGGCTAGGTTGGCATGTGAGATTTGATCCCATAAATGCCGTATGAAAGTATCATTTATGTGACGTGATTGTGAAATGATCGATGTGGCCCCACCGGTACACTTCCCCAAACGTTTGTGACGAATTTGTCAGAAATTAAATGGCCTTCAAGGCAGTTGGTTGGCCACTTTTCACTCTATATATATATATATATTCTTGCTCCTTCTTCATTCTAACTCTTGCATCTTTGCAAAACTTAGCTTTCCTTTCACCTTTCTCATCCCTTTCCCATTTTGTGAAAACTGCTTTCATCCCTTCCTACTTATCCCTGCTTGAGTAGTTATGGATTTCGTGACAAAATTTGTTCAACAAGAAGAGGGAAATTCTACCTCTGCTCCTAACTTGGCCAGTAGTATACCGTCGGCGTATGGTGAGTTTACTTCGTATTGCTTTGCTCCGAAGAAGGACTTCGCATTACAGAAACCCTTCGATACCCCTGGCTATCGAGAACATGCTTTTAGGTTCGTCCGATCAATAGAAGAAAACCACCTTGAGGCCGTGAGGAGAGACTGTGGCTGGGGGGAAATGTGATGATGGAGATGCCCTCTACATACCCATTTACATTAGGCCCCCTCGACCGACTCGTGCTCGAAATCTATAAAAGGTACCGAGTCACCCTGGCACAGATTCATCCGTCCTTTTGGCGGATAGTGCTGATGATGAGGTACTTCACCGAAAGGGATGAGCTCGAGTTTACCCCCACCCACCTTATCAGATTATATCGGCCTCAGCTTTGTCGAGGCCTGATTGCGTTAGGAAGCCGGTCCACCAGACCTTTCATTTCCAATGATGATGAGGAAAGAAAAGGAGGATGGATGAGTCTGCATGTTCGAGTGAGGACCGTCGATATCATCCCAGCGGATTTCCTGCCATTTCCTAAAAAATGGAACTTCAAGCGTAAGTTCCAGGTGTTACCTTAGTGTCTCTTGCTTTCACCGATTTGTAAGAGTGATTCCTTTTTCTTTTTCAGCGGTCCCATGGGTGCTGGGGGAGGTCCCGGATCTTGTGGAGTGGACTCGGAGGTTGGTAGATTCCTCAACATACTATGAACGCAAGTGACGTGACCTGTCGAGGGGCAGATGGCAAGCAAAGCACCATGGTACGAGCCGTGTGGTTGCACTTTTGATGAATTTTTTCTTTTGTGTATACTAACTTTTCCACCGCAAGTGTTGGTAGTTTTTTCGAAATGAGACTGTGCCCCTTCGAGGAGAGGGAAATCCTAGAGGAGGATAATAAGCGAAGAAGATCCTCTTCAGACGAGGACATCCTTAATGAAGCGGGGCCCTCTCAGAAACATAAAGGAGATTTCGTTTCTGAGCAGAGCTTTATATACGTTGGTCATTCTGCGGACACCAGCTCTCTTTGGGGGGAAGATTCTTCGTCTACGACTCGAGCTGGGGGCCCTTCCGAGGTTGCCGATTCTACCCGGCTTGAGACCTCTAACTTCGAAGAAGAGGTTCCTAGAGAGAGGAAGAGAAAAATTCCTCCACCATCATTTGCTTCAGTCCTCGAAGGTACTTTGAGGGACGCTCCAAACCAGGGGCCTCCCAAACCAAAAGAGGTTTCGAGTGGGCATGACCCTATTGAGACGGGTTCAACTGAGGCCGATGGGGCTAGACCAGTAGATTCAACTTTTGAGGAGGCTCAACCGTTCTGCTCCGAGGTGAGTTCTGATCGGCCTTGCTAGCTCGTTATCTATGAATCTTCATCTTTTTTAACCGAAGTATCTCTTTTTTAGTTTTTTGACAAACTCAAGCTCGAGTTGCTTCGCTATGAGGCCAAGTTGCGGGAAGCTTTGGGTAAGGAAAAATCTCTCCAGCTTCTTTGCAATAAGAAGACAAAAGAGTTGATACATCTTCGGGAGGAGATGCATCGGAGCAGGAACTATGAAGGAAATCTCGAGCATCAGGTAACCCTTACCCCGAAGAAGTATGTGTTTCTTTTCTCGCTTTTAGGAACTAATGCTTTCGTGCTTTAGCTGCAGGGAAAGACCGACGCATTGGAGCGCCTTTGTGGCGAAGTCGGGAAAGTTAATTTCGAATGCCAAGCGTTGAAGGCGCAGATAGGCATACATGTTGCAGCCCAAAAGAATGCTTTAGCCAAGGCTGTTGCCCTCGAGATACAACTTCGGAATGCCCGAGAAGATAGCTCGATTCAGACAAGCAGATTGCCAAGCTTGAGACTGATCTTTTAGATCTGAAGGTCGAGGTCGTGGGCGCCAAGGTTGAAGCTGAAGAAGTTCGGGCGAAGGCCTATAAGAAGGTGCGATTCTATTTGAAAGATGTTGTCGAGGGGCAATGAATATGCCCGACGTAGGTCTCGGAGGGAGACGCTTGAAGCGATTTATGCTAGGGGCTTTGATCTTTCAGAAGAGATAAAGCAGGCCAAGGCGGATGAGATCGACGCCATGTTTTTCCCTTTTTCCGATGCCGATGCTAGTATTTGAAGGCTTCCGAGGGAGTTTGTCCCTAGAGTAGATAAGGTTTTCCTTCTTTGTTCTTTGTAAAAACTCCTGTGGGAGCGTTGTAGATGCATACTTGTAATGTACATATATATATATATGAAATATTCTTTGTTTATTCTGATTTGCTTTGTCGATAATCACCCTGTTGAATTGGTCTTCGAGAAAAAACACTTGGGGTTATACATTGGCCCTGAGGATTTTTAGGCTGGCCCGTGGGCTCTTATGCATTAGGGTCAGTACGACCTTTTGCTGGCGACTCATCGGCCCTTAGGTTTTTAAATTTTCCGTAGGGCACTTTTGGTCAGTACGACCTATAGTTGGTGACTCGGGCTCTTATGCTTTAGGTTGGTACGACCTTTAGTGTAGCTCGCGACTCAGCCTCTTACGCGTTTGGCCCTTAGTGCTTTAGTTAACCGTTTCGGGCTCAGTTTCCGAGTCGGATTTGTCTCGAGCTCATCGGCCCTTAGGTTTTTAAATTGGCCCTTAGGCGCTTTTGGTCGGTACGATCTATAGTAGTTGTCGACTCGTGCTCTTACGCTTTAGGTCGGTACGACTTTTAGTGTAGCTGGCGACTTAAGCTCTTACACTTTAGGTTGGTATGACCTTTACCCGGTTCTTTTCGAAGTTCTTTCGAAGTAAGTAGAGGCTTGTGATTTTATGGCGACAGTCGGACGTATCTGAGTCGCTTTTGGTTTGGACGGAGCCTTATGACGGTGGTCATTTGTATTTGGCCATAGCCTTTTAGTCCCTGAAGTAGATAGCCTCAACGTCTATATCGAGGATATGCCTTTTTAGGGGTCTTATAAGTTCAATATATAACCTTGACTTTGGAATCGGGATGATGCCTTTTTAAGGTCTTATAAATTTGTACATTCCTTGATTGAAGTCTTACAGTTTTGATGTTGCCTCATGGAGGGCTTATGAGTTTTAAGTTACCAGCCCTGAGGTCTTATGGCTATGAGTCGACTGTCAAGGAAAGCGCCTGAGCCAGAGTTTGATATTGCCTCATGGAGGGCTTATGTTCTTTGGTGTTTCTTCGTGGAGGGCTTACGAGTTCGAAGTTGCCGGCCCTGAGGTCTTACAAATTCGAGTTAGACAGCTTGATGAGCCGACATTCGAGGGCAGTCCCCGAGCTGGAGTTGGTATTACCTCATGGAGGGCTTATGTGCTTGAAGTTATCGGCCCTGAGGTCTTATGGCTCCGGTTTCTTGGTGACCTGATGGGATGAGTGTCGAGGACAGTTCCCCAGTGGTCAGTGAATTTTAGGCCCTGGGGCCGCTCCTCGTAAAAATAATAGATTATTCTGACACGTGAAGTGTTTTGATGATGAAAGATTATTCTCCGATTACTTGGTAAAAGTATACATGTTGTTACTGTTGAGGCTTCGATTATTCTATGTGGACACAGTTCATTCGACCATTTTGTCAGGTACATCATTCTCCTGTCGAGACCCTCTTTGGTATATTTTAGTGATCTCCCGGGGGGATGCCCCCCAGTATTCGAGGTTGATCGGAGAGAAGCCTTGGATACTTGGTGAGTTCTTCTCAGATAGCATATGGGTGTTTCCTCGTTAAAAACCTCGTCGGTAAAACCCATTTGGGATAAAATCCGACGTGAGGAAAAACGAGCGCAATGCATGCTTTAAAACCTAAGGCCTTCGAGCTGGAGGGTTTTCCGAATTGAGAACCTACACATGGGCTAGTGTAAAATGTGAAGGAAAGAGGGAGAGGGTTGTACATTAACTTTGGTGGTGTTCAAGCCTCGATATGCTTCAGTTACACGTTCCAAGGAGATAGTACGATCCTTTAATCGTTCATCGAGGATGCAGTTTGTGATTGCTTATTCGGCTACTTGTGTACTTTTTGGATACCTCGATGTAGAAGATGCCGGCACTGGTGCCACGTCGTGTATTGAAAAGATTTCTTTTGCCGCGTGTTGTTCGCCGTACACCGTTTTTATTCCATCCTTCATGGGGAACTTCATTTTTTGATGAAGGGTTGACAACACCGCCCTTATACTGTGAATCCATGGCCTTCCGAGCAATGCGTTATATCTCATGTCACCTTCGATGACATGGAACTTGGTGTTTTGAGTTGTACCGGCCACACAGATTGGAATGCTGATTTCCCCTTTTGTTTTTTTGCTCTCCATGTTGAATCCATTGAGGACACGAGAGGCGTGCACGATCTGGTCGAGCAAATTGAGTTGCTCTACCACCCTCGACCGAATTATGTTGGCAGAGTTACCTGGATCCACGAGCACGCGTTTAATTTGAATTTTACTTAAAAGAAAAGAAATTACTAGTGCATCATTATGAGGTTAAGACAAGGTCTCGATGTCCTCTTTACTTACTGAAAGGGTATCTTCGGGCATGTGGCTCCGAATTTCCTTTTCTCTGGTGATGGATACTTTTGTTCTTTTGAAAATGGGTCCTTGGGGAATGTCGACTCTTCCGATAATCATATGGATAATGTGATGTGGCTCATCTATTTCATTTTTCATGTTTTCCTCTCTTTCCCGGAACTGATATTTGGCTCGGTCACGGAGAAACTCTCGAATGTGCCCTTTGCTAATCAGTCGGACCACCTCTTCTTGGAACTGTCTGCAATCCTCAGTCCTATGGTCATGCGTACTGTGAAATTCACATATCAGGTTGGGGTTCCTTTGAGAAGGATCTGATAGCACGGGTCTTTGCCACCTGGTGTCTTCGATTTTACCTATGACCGATACTATACCGGAAACATCAATGTTGAAATTGTACTCAGACAACTGTGGCGCTTCTATCAGCCCTGCATGCCTGTCAAACCTCGCTTTTTTTACAAGTCCCTCGGGATTTAGGCCTCGGTCCATTCTTTAATCATTTCAAGGTATGTTGCGCCTTGGGATATTTCTCTGATTCTCTATGTATGGTTTATACCTTTATTTGTTCAGTCTTGGCTCTCTCTCTGGGAGTCTTGATTCCTTTGCTAAGACTCTACTAGGATATACCGAGCCCGACGGGGCTTCCAATTGGTCGTCCTCGACCATGATCTTCGATTGATACCTGTTGTGTACATCTTCCCAAACCACGGTGGGGTACTCGATTAAGTTTTGCTTCAGCTGCTTCGAAGCTATTGAGCTCCGCTAATTCAATCCCTGAGTAAAGGCTTGCACCTCCCAGTCGTCGGAGACCGGTGGTAGTTCCATTCGTTCCAGTTGGAAGCGGAACACTAACTCCCTCAACATCACTTTCTCTCTTTGTTTGATTTTGAAGACATCATATTTCCTTGTAGCTACCTTGATGGCACCAGCATGTGCCTTTATGAAGGAGTTTGTCATCATGGAGAATGAATCTATCGTGTTCGGGGATAGGTTATGATACCACATCATGGCCCCTTTGGATAGAGTTTCTCCGAATTTCTTTAACATAACTGGTTTGATCTCTTCATCTCTTAGGTCGTTCCCTTTCACAGCACAAGTGTAGGCAGTAATGTGCTCGTTGGGGTCCGAGGTCCCGTTATATTTCGGGAGATTGGGCATTCTGAATTTCTTCTGGATGGGCTTTGGAGCGGCACTCAATGGGAATGACTTTCGCACGAGCTTCTTTGGNAAATCGGGAAAAAACAGAGGTAAAGAAGGAGACGGAAAAATGGAAGAGAGCTCTAATTGTGTATGTAATAGGGGAAACACCGGGGTATAATTAGATGCACAGATATATATATATATATATATATCTCAAATCTGGAATACAGTTGCACAGCCTGATTTGTTCCTTCATGAAGAAGGATATTACATTGTAAAATTCCAGAGTTTGACTGATTTGCAGGATATTCTGTATGGGGGTCCATATACTACGAACAGTAGACCTGTCATTATCAAACAGTGGACTCCTAATTTTGATTTCAGTGCTGAATTTCTTACAAAAATACTGTTATGGATTAAATTCTCAAACATTCCTATGAATTGTTGGAGTGTGAATTTATTAAGTAGGATGGCTAGCACTTTGGGAATACCTATTTATGTTGATCAATGCACAACAAAGCAAAAAAAGGTATCATATGCAAGAACTTTGATAGAGGTTAACATCACTAAGAAACTACCTACTGAAATAACAATAAATGATCCATCTGGGAGACAATTTCAACAGGATATTGAATTTGAATGAAAACCAGACTATTGTTCGGAATGCCTAAAAATTGGACATGATTGTAGCAAGAAGAACTATGAGAGACAGATCTAGCAAGGACAGAAGAAGAGAAAACCTAAGCAAGTTGCAAAATAGGTACCAAAACAACAACAATTGGAACCTCAACAACAAGAGCCACCACAGGAAGCAAATGCTAAAGATAAAGGGAAAGGTGTACAAACAGAGGAGGCGTGGACACAGATCAGAGCTAAGGGTACAAACAGTCCACAAAGCCATCTCAAAAAACAAAAGGGAGGGACAGTTACAAGGTCTCAAGAGGGAATTTCAATGAGGAATGATTTTAGAACTTACCTATGGAGGAACAGGGAATTGGAAATACTAAACCTCCTGATATAGGAGGAGAAGTTTAATTGAGTAAATGACTTGGTTAATTTGGAATGTTAGACGAATGAATAAGATTTATAATTAAAAGAAGTTGAAACTATATCTCAAGGAAAACCATATTAAGTTAGTTGCTTTCTTAGAAACTAGAGTGAAAGAAAATAAAGCACAATACATTGCTAGTAAAGTGGCTCCACAGTGGGATAGATTGTCTAATTACAGAGATGCAAAAAATGGGAGAATATGGGTGATGTGGAATCAAAGAGAATATGATGTGTACATGCTCAAACAGACAGCCCAGTTAATTCATTATCAGATCAAAGGAAAGCAAAATGGCATAAGGTGTTTATTTACAGCAGTATATGGCTTCAATACAGTAGAATTGAGGAAATATTTATGGAATGACTTACAAGGTTCGGATCCAAAAAGCATTTCCCCATGGATTATTTGTGGATNATAGGGCAATTGCAAATGATGAGTGGATACTACAATATGGTCATCTGACAGCTCTGTTTAGGGATCCCTTTGTATCAGATCGTGCGCCCATCCTCATCTCATTCAGGTACCCTAAAAAAAATATTAAAGTTCTATTTGATTTTTCAACACTTGGGCAGATCACGGGTCTATCTTGGAGATAGTTAAAGCTGGATGGACAGGAAATCAAACAAGAGGAAGAATGATAAATATATGGCTGAAACTGAAGAAAACGAAACATGATTTCAAGCAGCTGAATGTTGAAGAGTTTACTGGTATTGCTGGAAAGATATCAAATTTAAGAGCAACACTGAAAGTTGTCGAACAAGCTATGCAGATGCAATATACAAATGAATTGGCTGATCAAGAGAAACTATGGCTGGAGCAATAGGAAAAATGGTCTTTGATTGAAGAAAAGGCAATACAACAGAAGTCTAGAGCAACATGGATCAAGTAAGGTGATTCCAATACCAAATAT